>SMSQ01001923.1:0-16222 GCA_019453375.1 Ctenoplectra terminalis | reverse complement strand
AAAACAGATAGGCCGTTTCAATTTTATAAGTTGAAGCGATCGAACCGCGTTCCAAATTGTTATAAATTGGTGAAATTCAGTGTAGTATTTCGCGGACCCGTAACTAAATCGAATTTTAACGTGGAATATTGGTATCGATCGGCAGGGATATTTAATCCATGCCGCGAGCGATCGAAAATGTTTTCGAAATTTGATCGAAAGCGGTGAAGAGTGCGGTGCGAGCAGAAGGAGGGGGAACAGAATTAATATCGCGGATTTATTAGCGTGCAATTAATGTTTATCGAAAATTTCGAGTAGGATCGAGGAATTTAGTAGTATCGGGTAACGATGTTTCTGTAAATTATACAATCTGTTGCACGATTCGTGAGCGATGTTGAGTCGGATTATGCAGCGGCGTCGTTACGAGATCGCGGCTGTGGGAAAGTTATTTAATCAGTGCTCGTTATTCATGTGGGAAGACGGATAGAATAATAAAATTGAGGAATAAGCGTGGCGTTATTTGAAAGATGCAATAACGATCGAAACGATCAGAATCGAAAAAGCGGAATCGTGTTGGGATTGGATCGATCGATCCCGTTTTAACACTCGTCGTGCCTTAATCCGACGAAAGAGCTTAAGCGCAGGTCGCGTGGATGTAAGTGTTAGTCTTTCGCCGTCCATTCGCGGGGATTTCAAAGCTAATTAACTGAAATCATTATCGGATGAGGCTATTTTCAAACACGGTGATTATTCAGCCGTTTAATCAGCTTTTGTCGACTATGCAGCTTGCCATGCAAACTAACTTCCTCGTCTTTATCTTTGTACCGGTTAACTTTCCAATGTTCCTGTATTTTACGATTTACCGTCGCTTGATTTTTATGCATTTGTAGAAAATTTAGAAGCGTAGAATTGCATAAAATAAATAAGCTGCATATGAATTAAATAAAATACTGTAATATGAAGAAATATACAGAATATCTAAATTATAGTGCTTTTTAGAGTCTTTGATAGATGGTATAATTTTTTGACGAAGTTTTACTTTTTCTTACTGTATTCTCAAAAATCTGAATTTGCATAAAAATTCTCAGTATAATAATTATTTTATCAATGCGTTATATTTTTTATTTTTATTACGATTGGTTTTCTTCTATGATATGGGTAAATGAAAGAGCAAAAATATGAATTTTCATAAAAATCCTCAATATAATAATTATTTTATCAATGTATTATAGTTTCATTTTTATTATTATTTTTGTCTATAGAAATGGGTAAAGGAATTTGCATAAAAATCCTCAGTATACTCATTATTTTTTCAATCTGTTATAGTGTTATTTTTATTATTATTTTTTTCTATACAGATGGGCAAATGAAACAGAAAAAATATAAATTTGCATAAAAATCCTCGGTATAATCATTATTTTATCAATGCGTTATAGTTTTTATTTTTATTATGATTATTTTTTTAAAGAAAAGGTCAAATGAATCAGCAGTTTGCTGTCGAGGAAAATTAATGTTAATACGATGTTACAAATTTTGAAAATGTTTCAAGTGTAATACATATGTACAGCAATTCAGCTGTCGAAGGCCACCTAAATACCAAGATACGAAAAAATATATTTCCGTAGTAAAATGTACTAATATCTTTTAAAAAGCTCGAAAAAATGTGAGCGCATACAAATTATTATCCATGTTATTCCTCCTTTTAAATCATTCAAATTGTACTATTAACGTTCTTTGCGTAATTAAAAATTAAAAAGATATTTAGATAGCCTCCTATAGTTTAGACTTCCGGTATAACAGAACGTTACAATTATTGTAGAGTATATTATTATAGTAAAAAAATGGTTTACTGATAGAAAAAATTCAGGTTACGAGTAAAGTGCTTATAGAGATGAATTTTTTTTTCTTTTTTTTTTCTTTTTAAACAGAAATTAATATCTCACAAAATTATAGTATAAATTGTTCGCTGCAAAACGGCAAAATAAAAACGAGAAAGGATTAATGTTTTGCGATGCATGCTGTATCAGATACGATTTTTTTCTCGTTCATGGTTTTAAATAAACGTAAAACGAGGGTTAATTGAGATATTTTTTATGCCTGGTTCGTTCAATTGCTTTCAAACTGAAACCACTTGAGTTCGGCGCGGAAACTAAACGATGCACGATAAAAACGTTGAAAAATTCAAGAACAATCTTGAAGCGTTTAATCAATAAATGGTCCGGTTTTTCCAACAAATTACTTCAATTTTTTGTTCAGACAAAAATACGAAATAAAACCAAACACTCTTACAATATAATACATAATTTGTATTTTGTAATTCTCATAAATCAATACTGAAACTGCAAACAATTCAAGTAAATTTATCCCTACCAACGAAGTCACGATAACAAATATTTGAAAAAATATGTAACACAAGAGAAACAAATCTCTAACCACATATTTTCCAGAGAATCGTGGAAAATACTGAAAAATGCATGGTTAAAAATTTATAGAATTTATACGAGAAATTAGGAACCGCTCGTTTGACCGCTTTGGTAGCTCTAGCGTTGAACCTACAATTAAAGTTAAAATTAAACATTATCACAAATACATTGTCTCTTTATCACGTTTGGACCATAAACTACGCTGCGAGTGTGACTCGTGATTGCAAGCGGAATACCGTATGTGTTTAGATTATCACAGTTTCCACTTCATTACCCACCAACATGGTCCACGCTTTTGTGTTACAGACTGCACGTATTGGTTAAAAAAAAACAAAAAAAAAACAAAAAAAAAAGAAACAAAAATACGAACTACCGAAGCTAGAAAGACGATTATTCGATAAATTCGTACACCCGTATTTTACAAGCTCACCAACAGACAATAAAAAATCAATCGGATTCGCGGTCACGCATGCCGGCTATTTTCAAATCCCAACGTTTCGCTTCGAGATCGTCGGTGTTTAACGCTTTCAATTAATTCCATCGGCACGTCCGATCGTTGCGGGATTATATTTTTTTTTTTTATTTAATTACATTGTATTTAGTCGCGACGACGAGCTAATTAAAGCGGGGCGAGAAAACGGTTTTGCTTTTCTAAAACACCGGAGAACCCCGGTTTAATGCGACGCTTCCGTTTTACGGCACGCTTTATGAATTTTATGGATGCCCGTGCACGTTCAGTTTGAGGGACGGCTTAATTTCGCATAGAAAACTTACGTCGCCTCGCTGCACACTGTTCTTTTTCAGGCATGCTAATTGCCAGAGGACTTTGTCGATCGCTTTTAAAATTTCATTTCAACGGTGTCCGTTGTCGCTGCCTTTAAAGGCTCGTTTCTTTTATTTTTTACACAATAGGAACCAAGTTTCGATGGGAAATGACAAAGTTTCGGGGGGTTTCATCGATCTTAGCTTTACAGTTTAGGGTTGGTTTCGTTTAAACATTTTTTGAAATTATCGAAAGATAATTCTCGAATTTATTGGGAAAGAAAATTTGTTTTGTGAAAATTATTTGTTCCGTGTTTGAAGAAAGATACGATGAATTTTTTATAAGTACTTGGGTATTTGAGAATATTTATTTTTATCTTTTAGGTCATAGTTCGTTTTTCTCAAACGCTCGGAAGGTTTCATCAATGTATATTTAAGTTTCCCTTTAACCCCGCTGTCGTCGAATCTATATGACACAAAACGAAGTTTATTTTTACATAAATACTATGCTTGTAAATATACTTTTATTAGATTCAGTGTGTTTTATATAAGAATATTTATATAAGAAAACTAAATATTTCATTGTTTTAATCGTAATATATGTACAAACCGCAGAATTATTAGCACTAATAGCAACACCTAAAATGACCACCTTTGGTGACCAACTGAACTTATTTCTCCAATTTACCGTGCAATCAAGTATTGTTCAATCTCATAAATTTCAAATATAAAATTCAGTTTACACTCCAAATCAAAATAATCGTCACTTATATCACCATATAATAATTATAATTAATTAACAGCAACAAGATCAGATTAATTTCCACCCATAAGTATCAAAATTAACCCTCTATGGGACCGTGCAACTTAAAAGTTACAAACTGATGTATCTATATTTAAAAAAATTAATTTTGTTTAGTTATCACTGCACTATTAAATTTGATTACTGTATCACTGTAGCGACACCACGATCCATCTACGGTAATTATAACTTAAAACATTTTCAAATCAAAGCGAAAAACTGTAATAGATCGTAATTTTTTCTGCAATAAGCAGACAAAATTCGGGCTATAGAGGGTTAAATTAAAAACGGACGAAACCTAAATTAACATCGAACCAACATTAATTTATTTCCAACGTATAAATATCAATCAAAGTAGAAACAGACGAAACTTAAATTAACATCGAACCCACAACAAGGACGTTCAATTAACTGACAACTTACAACCAGATCGATCCACTCATAAACAAATAACCCGTCCACGGTTGATCCCCATAGGTATCCAATCGTCGGTTCGACAAATTATGCGACTGGTTAGCTTGCCTTCAGTTTCGCTCAATCTATCTTTCGTGAGTTCCTCGCAAACCCACCAAGTGGCCACAAAATCGATTGCAATAAACCGGTTAACGATTACACAGGCCTCGATCGTGGTTACAGGTTTACGAGCGAGTTTCTCCCACGAGACCACTGATTCCTCTCGATTTCCAGTAAAAGTGAACCTCGAAATAATTGGAGGCAGATGAAATAAGACGATTGGCCTGCCTGAAGGCTAGCTTATTTTTCATCGGGACATAAAATCCCCTTTTGGACCGTTCAATTGAATTTTTTTCGAAATTGGATCTACCCCGACTGCTTCTTTTTATTCCTTTCTTCTATAATACGATCTTTATACCGCTCTTTTTTCGGGTTCACTTAAGCTAGTGTTCCTCGAGCACCAAGTTTATTATTCGTTTTCTTTACGATTATTGAGGCGAACAGTTTTTGTCTTGGGATCGAATTGTTTTTCGAATATATGGATTGCAATCCTGTTTCCTTTCGTTTCGCTCAACTCGTACGTACGATTGTTGGGGGCTTTCTTGTTGTTCGTTGCTTCGCTTTACTTTAACCCTTATCACTCCTAAAATACAGGGTGGTCCATGCAACTCGCACACCTTTATAACTTGTAAAGATATGCGTTGCACGAAACAGTTTTGTATACAGAAGTTGCTTGGTCTGAAGGGGTAGATTGTGTAGTGTATTTATTTTCTTTACAGATGGAAGCGTTTCGAAGATTTGAAGGTTGATTTTGTTTTTTTTTTAAATGGAATACTATATCTTTTATATATTATATTATATGGGAAAATGTCGAATTGTGAGCAAAAAAGGCCTTGATTAACCTTAAACCTAATAACCAACGAGTAATTTCACTTTATTTCCTGAAAATTCTCTTCGCGTAATATCAAGTTAGAGATTCAACTTATCACAGATTTCCGCAGGACAGAGAGATGTGTTACGTGACGGATAAAGTGAAATTACTCGTTGGTTATTAGGTATAGGGCTAACGAAGGCCAATACTTTTTTACTCATTCGACACTCTTCCATATCTTGGTATGAAAAAATATAGTATTCCATTTAAAGAAACAAGGTCTACCTTCGAATCTCCGAAACGCTTTCACGAACAGTCTCTGGCTATCGAATTAGGACCACGTACAAAAATTTCACTTTTATGGCTGTGACGTTGTGTCATATATGGAAAACTGTCTTTGGTCGTTCAAATTATTACTAAATACTGATTACGATATATATATAATAAAATATTGATAACGATGTATACGTATCAATTGATTCGTTACTATCGTGATAATTGTAAAAGTAAAATACAGTTAGACAATAAAACTCTCCATCGGAAAATGTTTTGGGTGCCGCTTTCACCCTCGCGGTAAAACATTTCGAAAAAACCCAGAAGACACTAACCGGCATACCTGACAAGGTAAACGGTAATAACGCTCTTAGACTATAAGAAAGGGCGTGGCTTTTAGCCAGTATGAAGTGAAATTCCGTATAAGAAGGACATAGTTCCTGGTTGTATTATTGTATCATCAAATATATATTTTTAACACTTTTTCAATATTAGACTACCTTTTCTACATATTCCTCAATAATAATAATCAAACTCTGTGGGTGATGAGCGATTCCAAAACCAAAAACATCCCGTTGCTCCCATGGCCAGCCAATTCTGCCGACTCGAACGCCATAGAAAATGTCTGGAGTCTACTCGAAAGCAATGTTTTTTAATTACAGTCCCTTAATTTCAAAATTTAACTTTTATGGCTGCAACATTGTGTCATATATGGAAAACTGTCTTTGGTCGTTCAAATTATTACTAAATACGTTGATAACGATGTATACGTAGCAATTGATTCGTTACTATCGCGATAATAATCAAACTCTGTGGGCGATGAGCGATTCCAAAACCAAAAATATCCCGTTGCTCCCATGGCTAGCCAATTCTGCCGACTCGAACGCCATAGAAAATGTCTGGAGTCTACTCGAAAGAAATGTTTTTTAATTACAGTCCCTTAATTTCAAAATTTCACTTTTATGTCTACAACGTTGTGTCATATATGGAAAACTGTCTTTGGTCGTTCAAGTTACTACTAAGTACGTTGATAACGATGTATACGTAGCAATTGATTCGTTACTATCGCGATAATAATCAAACTCTGTGGGTGATGAGCGATTCCAAAACCAAAAATATCCCGTTGCTCCCATGGCCAGCCAATTCTGCCGACTCGAACGCCATAGAAAATGTCCGGAGCCTACTCGAAAGACTAGTTTACGACTCTCCGAGCACCGCGTTATCCGAGTTGAAAACAAAAATTACAGATACTTGGGAAAATAATGAAGATACGAAGCATATGATCGAGCAATGTATACGGAGCGTGGTGGAAAGGATACAAGCTGTCATCGAAGCAAAGGGTGGAAATACAAAATATTAACACGCGTTAACCCTTTGCACTCTTATGTCGAGCTGGACTCGACGTTCCATTTTGCTCCACTACTTTCAGTTTCGGTATATAAAACACGTTCTTTTCTATTAAAAATAAATTTAATAGGAAGTTATCAATGCAGATATGCTACTGATTATAAAAATGTAATAACTAAGGCTAATTCCGTACAGCTTTTGAAAATAGTTTATCAAATACGACCCAGTTGGGATAGAATATTGAGTACAGCTCAGAGTGCGAAGGGTTAATAATGTTACGTACAGTAGTAGTGTATCATGTTAATAGTTAATAAATTATATCGTTACAATTTGAACAGGCCTCTTAATTTTACGTAAAACGTGAAAAATGCCGAAAATTTATAGCGGTCCTAATTCAATGTCCAGGTACTGTATAAAAAAAATTAATACAGTACACAACGTACCCCTTCAGACCATGCAGCGTCTGTATACAAAACATTTTCGTGCAACGCATACTTTGCGAGTTACACAGGTGTGCAAATTGCATGGACCACCCTGTACGTTACAATGATTGTCAGCTAACTCCTGTTGAGGTATCGCAATGTATTATGCAATTGGTTGGTAGAGTCCTGGTTCCGTCGATTTCCTGCGTCTTCTGTTTTTTCTTTTTACCGATCGATGCCGAGTCGCTCTTTTCTTTCGTTTCTCATTAAACTTTTATCAGCAGAGATTTATTCAGCACATTCTTTATATACAAATTTAAGATCGAAAATTACCGAATACAAGTTACGCATAATACTTGAACGGCACGGTGTTAAAGCAGCGAATAAGCGAATAATTTTTAATACGTATAGATATTGAAAAAATCGCGAGGAAAGGGATTAAATAGCCAATACTAGGATTGGATAATATTTTCTGTCTTTTATTTTGTCCTTACTCGCCGGTTTATTAAATTTTTTCGTGGATAGAAAGAGTGTGGGAGGCTTCGTTTATTATAATATGAAAATAGTATGTATACATATGTGGCTGAAGCTCTTATCTGTGCCAGTTTCTCCCAAGCACTCGCTTAGATCCTTCGTTCCTTTAAATGCATCCTCTAAATTTACGTGCATATCCCTACGTCAGACATTCAGCAGCTCATCCCTAGATAAGTACCCGGTGAAAGGTCACGCCAACGCCATTATCAGGCGAACAGGGTTTTACGATCGTAATCGAATACCTTACCGGGTTCAAGTACTGTTCTTTATAGTACGCGAGAGCTGCTGTTACTCCTCGCTTCCTTACTCGTTATTTCTCCTCGCAATGGTACTTTCAAATCTCCTACTGATACAGTAGTGGCCACAGAAATTGCACCACCTTTCGCCGCCGTGCGAGCTGTTGATAAGGAGCTACGATCTCATTTGTACGTCGTTGGACGCTTAACACGTTGACCGCCACGCCGAAATTATATGTTTTGCTCAGGACGCCACACCGGTAGATTGAAGATTCCATAAAAATGAATCTCTCATTTTTGAGCTAATAAAAATTTTTAATCGTTGAATAGTGCGCATTTTATTTCAGAGTATTCTTTAATAGCGATGATGATGTTCAAAATTCATTTCATTTTTACAATTATAAATATTTGAAGCACTCCGGTCACCGATGACCACCGTGGCGCTACAGGAGAAACAATCTCCGATCACATATGATCACCGCGGCGGTCAACCTGTTAACAAATTTAAAATAAAAAGAAATTTCTATTATAGGTATAAAATTGACTTAATACTTATTAATCCTTTCGGTACGGAGGGGCTGGCCGCGGTTATACATTCGTGGGACGAGGAAGTTTTCCACGAGAGTGGTTGCACTCTACGGCGGCGTAAGCCGCGAAAACGTGTAGGACCCAGAGATCGTTTAGTGGATGCTGCCAATAGGCGGCAGTAGTACCTGTTCGGTCCTAAACGGCTCCGAATAAATTAGCAAGGAGCCTAAAGCAAACCATCACGGTTTATGACATGGTAGGCTAGAAACAGCTAATTCTTGGGTGCCATCTGGCTTGCGGACTATCGATGGCACGTGCAAGTTTTGGGCCCAAGTAGCGGTGTCATGTCATAAACCGGGAAATATCAAGGGGGTAGGTTGGCGCGACCGAAACTGTTTCGCCAACCTGGAGGACCACGTGGCGACCAGAAGACGGTCTTGTTGCCAACTCGCGGCCTACCTACCCCGTAAGATGGACACAGTTCCCCTTCCAGAAAATAGCACGCCAAAGGCGAATTGGAAGGGAGGAACTGTGGCTATATAGCGAGGTGCAAAACGCGCCCCGAGAGACTCTAGTATAGATTGATAGTACACATTTCGTTGGTAAGACATTTCGGTCTTACATATTCTTAGTCATTCTTAGACATTTTGGCTATAGACTACAGGGTAAGACATTTCGGTCTTACCCCCTGTAGATTCGACATAAGACAACGCGAAACACCGTTGCACATATGGACACTTGTATATCGACAAGTACACAATTCTGAGATACAGTCCACTAAAACCCATACGAAGGTGATCCAACAATTCGGTTGGATTACACCGCGTCGTTTACTCGTCGCTAATCACGGTCGACGCTGCGACGCACAAACAGTACCGAAAGGGTTAATTGTTCATGTCACAGTGATCCTTAAATTATAATATAAAAAAGCGACACTTCAGTGCCGGAGGAGGTTCCGGTTCATAGACTTGTGAGAAACGAAAATTTCAATAACATTCTTAGGTCCGTCGCAGACGAGCAACTTTAGTCTGCGCGATCTCGCTGCGGTCATATATCTTTCTTTGTTTACCAAGTCAAGAACAACGAAGACAAACATGTGATCGCAGCGAGATCGCGCGGACGAAAGTCGCTCGTCTGCCTGGAGCCTCGATCTTTATGAATACTGCTATCGTAGGAACAATAATTAGCCAGTTGTGTCAAAATTAAACAAAATAAATAGCGCTTAAAGTTTTATTATCAAAAGTTAATATATTTTTGCAACATTAAGTCCTAAAAAAAAATAGAAAATTCTTATTAAATGTAAAATAAATAAAATATTTTGTGCCATATTTTTCGAATAGCCACACATATCTAATTTTTTCTATCATTTAAAGAATCGTATGCGATAAAACCGCAGTTTCTTTCATTCATAATATAATTAATTTTTGTATATTTGTTGAAAACATAGAGTTCAGAAATGAAAAGTAAAGATGTCCGAATATTTTTGGCAGCTATTTATGTTGAAAGTTATTAGATGGTTCCTGTTTTTATTAAATTTTATCAAAATATTTTGTCGTTTTCGAACGCGATGAGATCGTTGTCACAATCATCGATGCAAATGTTTATTCTCGGTTGAAACGAGCATGAAGGCAGATACCTAATCGAATCATCCGGTCGCTATAATCGATCTTGGAGCTCGTCTTAATAACAATTTATTCCGAAATCTCGTTTCTTGTTAAGGATGGCTCTGTCGGGGCTAGTTTGTATGCATTTAGTCGCTACTCTGTCGTGACTTTCGTAAATGAAACCGCTCGAGAAGCTTGGTAATTTATTTCTTAATACTCTGTTATCAAGATGCAAATTTTTGACGTAATTCGAATCGTTGAAGTTTCGTGGTGAAATACACTTCATCTTTCTGAATTAGGAGTAAGTGAATTTAACAGGAACATTTATTGATCTAAACGGTGTGTATTAATTAATTTTTCAATAATTATTTCTGACGCGTTATTCTTCTTTTAATTATTCTGCAATAAATTGGAAACAAAATTAAACATTTCTGTGTTGCAAATATTTTATACGATTTCGTTCAGCGTTTCTCAAAGGTTTCACCAAGGTTGAAATATTAAATAATAATACAGAGTATAATAATATATTTCACGAATAAAAGGATATATTTTTATTTATCGTAAATTATTAATTACTTTGCGTGTGAATCGTTAAATTAAATTTCATGTTCTCAACATTAGATTTATCACGTATTATTACTCTTACTCTTGATAAAGAAAAGTACTGCAATTATCGTAAATTAATCATTTTCTGACTTACATGCAACGGAGTATTTAATAACTTTGAAATATTCTTACAGGATTGTGAATTTCTGATAGAACCAGGATAAGCTATATTTTTTTATTACTGGATGTAAAATATAGATCATTCTTTTTCGAATAAATGTATGGATATATTTGTGAAATATGTATAGAACTGTATTTTATTCTTGAAATGAAACCCTATAATTTTTATATTTTGTTACAATTGTACTTTATCGTGAAAACGGTACCCTATAATTTTTTTTACAATTTTATTTTATCCTAAAAATGAAACCCTATAATCTATATTTTTTTTTCTACAATTATATTTAATCCTTAAAATGGAACCCTATAATTTTTTTTCTTTTTTAAAATTGTATTTAGTCCTTCAAGTGAAACCCTATCATTTTTATTTTTTTTTTACGATTGTACTTAATCCTTAAAATGAAACCTTATCTTTTTTTTTACGAGTGTATTTAATCCTTAAAATGAAACCTTATCATTTTTTTTTAAATTGTATTGAATTCTTAAAAGGAAATCCTATAATTTTTATTTTTTTTTTAACAGTTGTATTTAATCCTTAAAACGAAATCCTATAATTCTTATTTCTTTTTAACAATTGTATTTAATCCTTAATATGGAACCTTATATTTTTTTTTAGAATTGTACTTAATCCTTAAAATGAAACCCTATAATTTATATATTTTTTAATAATCATATTTAATTCCTAAAATGGAATCATATAATTTTTTTTTCTTCTTTTTACAATTGTATTTAATCCTTAAAACGAAACCATATAATTTTTCCTTTCTAATCATATTTTATCCTCAAAATAGGACTCTACAAAATCTTTTCGTAACCAAATTTTCCCAAACATTCTCATAAAAACTACACATAATATCAAAAACATAATACAATAAAAATACACTTAATACCTCTTTGGTTAATGCAACGATTATTCAATTCCAACATACATCGTTAGAATAACATTTATAAATATTAAACAATATCAAGTATTCAGTCCCAGTTTCTTTCCCCCTGTAATAAAAGGTTAACAACAAGTACACAAGAATTCAATAAATGTTAACGGAATCGTGCTCTAGTGAATCGAGGCTGGCATGGAAGGGTGTTGAAACATTTATTTTGTGTTAGAGAACAAGAGCATAGGGGAGGAGAGAGAAAGCTCTACCTATTGTGCCCCACAGTTTATCGATTCTTTGGAATTCCTTCATGCCTCGATATCGGGGTTAATTTATTTTCAAGTCGGTAGGTAGATCGACGTGCAGGAATTCGATACATCCTCGAAATCGAAACGTCGATCGGCAAGGTTGCGTTTCTTTGCGCTTGCTTGAGCGTTCAACTATCCGAAAGCAAGAAAAATTACATTCCCAAATTTCGTCCTCCAAGTATCAGGTTGTCCCAAAAGTTTCTTTCGTTTTATTAAGTAATGCATACATAATATTTTATGTTCTACGATATATTACTATTAGGTTGGAAAGTATGAAACGGGTGTTTTTTGTTTAGTCTGTGTTCAGCTATGGTCAATTTTTTGACTTTATTTATTGCACGCAAATGTTTTAACACAGCTGTACGACTAGTTCCTAGTTTAGACCCAAGCGTTCGACTAGTTGTGCGTGGATCGGATTCCACGGTCGTTCTTAATTTCTCGTTATCAATATGAGCTGGTGGTCTTCCTCCGTGTGCTAAGTAAATCTTTGCTCATAGAAATCTATTAATTTGAAGTAAACTGAACTAATGATATTTTAAAAAATTTGTATTTCAATGTACCCATCAAAATGAGCCGATCGATGTCCGTAGACCTGGTGTTAAAACCAAGACAGAAATTTCGCGATCGTCTTTATTCTTTTAGCACCAGAACCAGAGAAAGTGATCAATATGAGCCAATCGTAATTTTTTACGGATGCTTTATAAATTAAATACGGTGTCTTTAAGGAAATTTTCCATGATTTTTTGTTAAAAATATAAAGCTTTGTCTCTGTTGCATTAAATATTTTTTTGATATTCTTTTCATTTTGATTTCATCGGTAGAAACAAGCATACTTTAATCGTCAAAGGTTCTAATGTTAAAATTCACTGTCTGCACTGTTACATCGTTGATGCTAAGCTGATGCGTTTTATTCGTTCAAAGAGGCTGCTTATCTCCATATTGTTAATACTACAAAATGGGCAGAACTAATGGCAATCGTATCTCAGTGGAACTTAGCTCGTTAAATATTTGATGACTACATTTCAGGCAGTCGTAACGACCTGTGCAGCTGAAAAGTTTAAACGTCTTCGTACATCTAATTGTGCCACTAAGAGGATTTCCACGTAATATCTGATCTATTTCCTGCTAAAATTCCATTCAAGGCTGTGTAACTAGATTTGAGGCAGCTGCTGGAAACGAGCGGAAAAAGATAATGCTTTCCGACAGCTCTGCCAGAACGTTCTTCAATCGAGAAAATATACCAGAAATTTTCTTTTAATTACCACAATTTTTACAAAGCTTAATCTCTACTGAACGTAAGTTCTGACGTAGACTTGGAACCAACTTTTACCATTATATTCCAATATTTAACTCTAGGAAACTTGCAATTCCAGTGGATTCTGCATACTTTTTATTCATATTTTTTATTTTATTACGAATTAATGNAAAATTTCTAAAATCCCGATAGTCTAAGGGTTAAGCAATGAAAAGGTTGTGCCTATTGCTCAGTAAATACGACCAGCTTTCATTTTATAAAATGGTCACAGTCGCGATAAAAAAAGAAATATTGTTAGAGGGTACAATTTGAAATTTCCAGAAAGTCTAAAAAACGTGAGGAATGGTAAGAAAAATAAGTCGTCCAGTCTCGTTGGAGTAAATGGATTCATGGTTCGGGGGGATAGCAGTGAATTATATTGTGCAGGTCGAATAAGGATTTTCTTGGTGTACTGTAATCCTGTGATCCTGGTTACAATCCCGAGACAATACAAAACACACGATCTTCTGGGAAAATTGATCAGTGAGGGATTGCTTCTGGTGCAAAGAAATATGAGAGAATTGTGTATTTTCTCTTCAAACTTATTTTCCCATGTCTAGTATTACATGAAATTGGATTTCTATATTCATACAAATTTAATTTGTTTCTGGGAAGTTGCAGAATATTTTAACATTCTCCGTATGGGTCGTGGAGTATTTGTTATTTTTAGTTTTAGCTTTTGTTAATGATTCGCGAATGATTTTATGGGTAACTTTCGCTTAACTTTTTCGCAACTCTTAGAAATTCAGATTCTATATCCATTTTACAATTTTAAAAATTTAGATTCGTGACTTTCTGTATCCATTTTACAATTTTTTAAATTTGGATTCGTGACATTTCATTCCCATTTTACAATTTAAAGAATTTGGATTCGTGGCATTTCATTCTCGTTTTACAATTTAAAAAATTTCGGTTGGTGACTTTCTGTATCCATTTTACAATTTTTTAAATTTAGATTTGTGTCTTTCTATATCCATTTTACAATTTTTTAAATTTGGATTCGTGACATTCTGTATCTATTTTACAATTTTAAAAATATGGATTCGTGACATTTCACTCCTATTTTACAATTTTTTTAATTTAGATCCGTGACATTTTATTCCCATTTTACAATTTTAAAAATCTGGATCCCTGACATTCTGTATCCACTTTGTCCTCCTTATTTTATTTTCCTTTTCTTGTTATATATACAATTTTATCATCCATTTGCTGTATACTCACTTGCATAATCACCTCTATTCAAGAACTATATAATCCTCTTATATCATAAGATGCCAAACCTGTATATATTTAATAAACAAAAAGTCTATAAATAATTTAAACAAACATCCTAACCATACGTCCTTTTCGTTCTGTTCCAGGTAAGAGGCACTGAATCATACTCTCAGAATTATCTGGCCATTAAGAATCTCGGTTGCTTTACGTAAGAGCACCATGTTCGCAGCTTTCGTCGGCGAACTAGTTCTTCCTCGGTGAGTCGATCGTATTCGTATTAATGAGAAAAGTTTAAGTCGCTCTATATCTGTATATAGACCCAAAGGAGGACAACAGGTTAATTTATTTCAAATATTAAATTTTAAATAACCAAATAAAAAATAGAAGACCGTCATATTTTCCGGAACTAATTCATTAATTATTACAGAAAAATTTCAATAAAAATAACAATCGAATAAAAAAATTATTACCATTTAAAGTCTTTTCGTAACTTTTGACCCACTCTGCATAATGAACTCATTAACCCTTAATTGGTGGAATCTGAGGAGCCCTATGAATCTTTTAAAGGAATGATTATTTACTTCCATGTTTCATTAGGAATCAAATTTTGTTGATATTCCTTGAATTAATACATCTATGAAAAATTTTTATCCTTTAATTTTAAAGGATTTAACCCTTTGCGGACAAGTGTCGGCAAATAGTCGCCCAAGTCTTTTTCCCGTTGCAGACGCGTGTCGGCAAATAGCCGCTCAAATCTGTTCAACTTTGCGAATTATACAGCGACTCGCGTACGTCTAACTTTCTGAGCGATAAGATATGTAACGGTATAATATACTAAACAGTATTGCGTTTCCTTTGAAAAAAAAATTAGGGATTTTCAGCGATCAAGTCTTTGTTTTTAAATAAAGTTTTAATTTTTGTAACGCAAATGTTCAACGTATATATTTTCTCAGCTGCGCGCACCAATACCTCTCGACCATAGCGACGCTCACTCGCCGGCCGAGTCCGTCCGCAAAGGGTTAAATTCTTTTTTGTCGAAAAAAAAATTGTTTAACGTAAGACTCCTTTAACCCTTTGTTANTTTAACGCCACGGTACCTTTTTGCCTTTCCTATTGGATAGTTCGCTGCTTCCTTTCTATTAGCTTAGGAAGCATCGACACAGAATAGTTTGGAATAAACCGCTTTGTATAACAGCCTGATTTCAGTTAATCACCTTAGAACCACCTCCTGCAAACAGATGCTGTGACAAGTATCAAAATGTTTAATTTTCCTGTTTGGAAACAGGATGCGACAGAATTGATAAATATCAAATATTAACATTTCATCAATATCCTACTTTATTCTCCGAAGAAACTGTACCAGTGAACGCTTGAATCTACATCAATTACCGGAACTACTCCATGGAAATAAATTGCTGCGTTCCGAAGAGAAAAATCAATCTTTACGCGAAAGTAGATCGGAATCAGCAACGTTACACAGAGAGCAAATTCGAGGGGAGCAATTTTCAGGATCGTGAATTCCCGTCGCGTCGCAAAATAGTATCCCTACGTTCCCAATACCCCGTATCAA
>SMSQ01001921.1:0-17337 GCA_019453375.1 Ctenoplectra terminalis | reverse complement strand
AAAAAAAAAAAAGAAAAGAAACAAGTAAGTTACTTACCAAAAACTTCATACAAGATAAAACACTGTTTTGATTGTCATTTTTATTCGCCATCTTAAGTTTCAATTAATGGCTGCAATTTGAAATACTCCGACGTCATCAAACTGTAATCAGATACGCCGTGGCACCGCAATAACGAAATGCAAGGGAACCTTATGATGTACAAGTACGATGTGTTACCCGTTCGCTGTTTTGCTGTTATTAAACGTTATCATACGTCATCGTTACAGGGCTCTTGATCATATTGTATGCTTTATCACATCTCGGAGCAGGTTTAACGAGCAATTGTATCATTACAAAGAGACGTATCGCGATAAATTGCATCGCGTAGGCAAACAGAGAGCCAAGACTTACGTTAGGGAATAGATAACAATTTCTCGGATAAAGTTACGGTGGCATCGTTCCTCGGAGTAATAGTCGAAAGTAACATTATTTGAAAATGGTTCCACGAAGATCGAATAACCATGACTATTGATCGATATATTCGCTGGAACCAGCAATCACGGTATGCGCTTTGAATTCAGAGTATGCGATACGTACGTATGTATTTAGTGGTACAGTTCTCTGAGATGTCTGCCAAATTGTTCCACTGATTGAATTCTTGTACGGTGAAACATATTAGGATGCTGCATAAGTTCTGTCCTTTGATTTCGTGCGAGAGAAATATAGACGACAACCGGAGCGCGGGTTTTGATGCATTTATGGAAAATTTGAAGGCACGAAAATGCACATGATAGGTAGAAATATATAATGGGTGATGAAATTATTACGGTCAGACGAAGGAGTTACGTATTTTATATTTAATATTATGTTTTGAATAGTAAGAACATACAGGTACACCTTTTTGTTCTTGACACGTAGACAGATAGGGTGACTGTATTTTTATTTGTTGGCGATACTATTTTATTTGGTTAATGAATAAATTATTTGAGAATTGCGGATTTTATATTCATCTGTTGAAGAATTTCAGCTGTTTCTCGGTACATTTTTTTACCACTTTTTATCACTAAAATAGACTTGTTGGCGACACTATTTTACTTGGTTAATGTACGGTAAGAGGTATATTTGTAATAGGCTAACATTTTATGCTGACGTTGTTCATTTGCAATAGTGTGACTCGATACTAGTCATTTATCAGATTATCTTTCTTCACTCGTGTTTTCCTTGATCGTTACTTGTTTTAACATTATTAAGTAGCAGTGTGTGAGCTTATTATATTTTTTACATACATTTACTAGCTTTAAATTTATTTCAACGAATCATGATTTTAAATAATTTGTAGAAGATTTAAAATCATTGTTATGCATTATTAAAAATTTAAGAATAATTTTTGTACTTTAATTTTGTACTTTGTACTTTAAATTTAATTCAACGAATTATGATATATATTTTAACAATTTTTTAAATAATTTGTAGCAGATTTAAAATCATTGTTATAGATTATTAAAAATCTAACAATAATTTTTGTATTTTAATTTTGTTCTTTGCACTTTAAATTTAATTCAAAGAATCATAATATATATTTTAACAATTTTTTAAATAATTTCTAGCAGATTTAAAATCTTCGTTATAGATTATTAAAAACCTAACAATAATTTTTGTACGTTAATTTTGTACTTTGTTCTTTAAATTTAACTCAATGAATGATGATATATATCTTAACAATTTTTTAAATAATTTGCAGCAGATTTAAAATCATCGTTATACATTATTAAAAACCTAAGAATAATTTTTGTACTGAAAAAGGTATTGTTTCAATTGTATTTTCAATTCCATTCTTGTTCAAAATTTGAATACGTAGTTATTTCGAAGTGGTCATAATAATTTGAGCACTCACTGTATAAAATAAACCCAAAATATATCAGTCGTTATAATATTCATTGAATGAAACAATTTCTTATCTAACTTTTATTTTTTTTAAATTATGCTCGTAAAAACAAGAGCATAAAAATCCGTAGTTTAATAATAATTATACAGTTTCCAAAGAATCATTAATATAAATTTTCTACTTATTTTAACCAGTTATACAAAATTGTTATTAAAATATTCCACGTTAAAGTTAAAGTTTTTAAATGGAGATTTTCCTGTTTGGCGGTATGGGAAAACTTTATGTTCAGTTTTGAGGATTTAACGAAGTATATGAAGTTTATCCACTATTGTAAAAAAAAACAAAAAACAAAAAAGAACTTTAAATATTGAAAAATAGCAACGTAGGTAAATTTTTTGGCTAACGAAAAACGGGTCGTACCAAACAAAAGCTCGGTACGAAGTCTATATGTCCCGTACCGCAGTGAATGTGTTAAGTTAGCAAAATAAAACTGAAATAAAAAGGATTCATTAATCCAATATTTTCAACAACTTTGAAATATTCAACAAATTTTCTAATAACAAAAGCGTTTCAATTTTCACGAAAAATATAACATCCCAGTAACATTCCATAATATAATAAATATAAACGCAAGAATCATTTTCTGCATATGAATTATATAAACAATTATATAATTGGAAACTGTATGATTATTATTAAACTACGGATTTTTATGCAAACTCATATTTTTACGAGCATAATTTTAAAAAAGTAGAATAATTATAACGAAAACAACGATTTGATATATTTCTTCATGAGTTTTTTAGAATAACCGTAAACGTTTAAATTAAAGAAACGTATATTTAACAAATACATATGAGCTGACGCTTGCTCGACGGTCAAACTAAGACTAACTCTTTTTTTTTTTTTTTAATTTAAATTTAAAGTTGCATCAATCCGAATGGGTTATTAGCAACCACGTAATTTCACCGTCAGGAAAACGTTAATTTATTACGAACCCAATGAAGTAAATTTCACTTCAGACATGTGTAAAGCAGATGGATGACCGGGATACAGTCCCAGTGCAAGACGAAAGTGATCATTAGACTAGGTAATACCATATTGGATCAAAGCTTAAATTAGGTGCAGAAGATTTACATGTTTCAAAAAATTAAGCAGGTTTTTACACGATTTGACGGTTCTAGTAAGTTCTTTAGTGTCTTCCTTTATTTGAAATATTTTCCTTTCATTTTCATACGCCGGGCACGATGTAAGACTAACTCTTGTACAACGAAAAAAGGAAAACAAAAGGTAAACTAAAAAGTATTTAAAATAACGACATCTTCTGACAACGTTCGTTCGTATGTCGCTAATAACGGTAATAGTATCGATCTTCCATCATTTCTTTTATTTATATATTATCAAACTTGAATTTAACGAACATACAGAATCGAACCAAGCACGTAAGAAATACGATCAAGTACTTAATCGACGCTAATCTTTTTAACAAAACTAAAACGAGCCTTTACAGAATTCCTTGTCGCTATTGACCTAGGTGTCGATGCGACATTAAACGTTTATATAAAAAAAAAAAGTTAAGCGCTAACACATTACACGCCGGTCGTTTAAAATTCGATTTTTCGAAAATCTGTGCTTAATAACCTAGCGTCTAAAATTATACATAAAATTATATATTCTCAGTTTACAGCGAACTGTTGAAGCAGATACATGTATAGTATCGGTTTTTTAATTATAGATTATTTCTATGAAAAATTGAATTTCAATTTCCAAAATAAAATTCTCGAAAATAGAAAGCAATAACCATTTATACACGAATAATTTATCATATTTCTGAACAAAGTGAACATATTGTTGTAGCGTTTTTACATTTTTCTTTTTATTTTTTTAGCGTACATAAATAAAAAGGCAATTGTAGTACAATTTTTGTTTCATTTAATTCCGTCAATTTTTCGAATTATTTTGAATTCCATGGTAATCCATAATAACCTACAGTACTATTTAACTCAATGTAAAATTTCAATGTAAATTGTGCCCATAATTATGAAAGTGGTCTAAGTCAAAATTAAAAAAAAATGAGTTTATCACTTATTTCACACCACATTATTTCAAACTAAATTTATTTAATGTAATTTTTACGATATCGTCAAAAATGAACCTTTAGATAGTGGTTGTAATTTCAACGTTATACGGAATCCATTTAGTGTTAATTTTGAAAATGGTCTAAGTCGATTCAAGCTTTAAAAACAACATTTTCGTATGAAATTCGTACAAAATTTCATATTCATAATAAATTTCCATTAATCAGGACTAAGAAAATAATAAATTAAAATGTCGCATAATATAAGAATATTTTTTAATTCGTTCAAATGCAATTCATTAAATGGACCGTTTATTTTGAAAGTGGTGTAAGTCAATTTTTGAAAGAAATGACCTATCACGTAATTCGTGCTTAATTTAATGTAAATTTTTTATGTACAACTAGTCCGTGTTTAATTTCTTAAAAAATTCCCATGTTTTGTACAACTTAAAATCGGTCGGTAAATGAAATTTCATAATCATCATCAACATGAAAAATTCATTTTACATGAAATGAAACGAGAGAATTTCGTTTCAACAAAAAATCTTCAAAATGCGATTAGAAAACAGATAAAAAAAAACACTAATGGCGAACAGGTCAATTGGTTGCAAATATTTATTAGATAAATATTAAATTTATTAGATAAATATTTGATTAATATTAAATTTATTATATAAATATTAGATTAATATTAAATTTATTATATAAATATTAGATTAATATTAAAATATTAATATTTTGAGAAATATTAGATTTCTCAAAAGTGCACCATATACTATTTTATATAAAACATCGATGAAGGACGCAGAATTTAAAACTATAAATTTATTACCTACACGTCCTGGAAGAGCGCTAAAATTTGAAAAAATCGCCTTGACGCCTTTGTACCAAAATGCCAAGCCTATTACTTGCGAAAAATATAAAGACATAAAGCAGTTATTACCCTGTATACCTCCGGTGCATCATGCATATTTCGAAACACTGCCACATGCAGAGCACAAGTAAATACTATCGGTATCTTGTAATTTTGACAATGTAATTAGCGTCTAAAATTAAATTTTATGTCTTGTCAAGCGTATTTGTAAACAAAATTGGATTTAAATGAAGTATATTTTAAGTTATATTTGATTTTTCAAAATTGAAATTAAACGATTTTCACAGTTGTCTAATTTAGAAAGCGGTGTAAGTCCATTTACAGCCTATAAATATATATTATTACAGTCTAATTCGCCTAAAACAAATTGATATAATCAAATTAAATATCGATGAAACAGTATAAACATTGCCAGACTTCATACAATTTGCGTAAATTTTTTAATTAACAGATATGTTAACCTTTAATTTTCTCGAAACAAGAGAAAATGAACTTACACCGCTTTCAAAATAAACGGTCCAAATATCTCGAAACAAGAAATATACGACTTAGACCACTTTCGTAATTATGGGCACAATTATTCTTCAAACTGTAAACCGTTTTTACAGAAACGAAAAGTTTCCAACGTTCGAACCAAAAAATTTCTTTATCCGTCTCATCTCCTTTTTCTACCAAAGATATCTTCCAACGAGATTATTAATCACCGCATCACAAACACGGTTCGGTGGAATGTAAATACCAGTCGCAAAGATTTCGTAATTACGGTTCCCTAATTCCAGGATCTCCAATTTAGTAAATTAAGGAAATAGGTACCATAACACGTGCAGGATGTATTGTAATCCGTACAGAGCCAGCATATCTCGATGAATTAATTCTAGAACACGGTTCTCGGTACGTATTACACGTGCCATGCAAATAGAACTCTGATCTCCGCTCCAAACGAACCTATTTAAGGTTCAGTTATTGCGATGGCTGAAAGGATTGAAGGTATTCAATTCTGCATCGAGTGACTCTATACGTTACAAAGGATATTTGCAGACCGAAGAAGTGCTTCAGTATCCACTGTATACCCTGCGTGGCTCCTAGACCTATCTTCAATGTCGGAAAGTTCCTCAACTCGAGTGCTTCTGGCTTCTAACATAATCGATCTACGGAGTACTTTGAATTCCGACCTAAATCGGCGACACGTAAACGTTCATAAACTGTGTCGGCCCGTTTGCTCGAATTTTCGAGTTTGCCTAACTTCCCGCTCAAAGATGTTCACACGAAAGTGGTTAAACTTTGCACGATGTTTGTTCCCAATGATATTTACGACGCCACGTTTCTGCCTTGGTGGTTCGTAAACGATGGCTAAGTTGTACGTGGTTCCGTTGAAAGAATAAATTGCCTTTTTACGTCTGTTCCGGTGATCGAACGTTGGAAACTTTTTTACTTTTACCGGACCAAAGTAATGTAACCTCTTTTTCGTGGTTTATATTGAAATTGGCAAGTTTTTAATGCCAATAATTATGTATTGGGTTGGCCAAAAAGTTCGTGCGGGTTTTTACATGTAAATAAAAAGCGTTTTTTTTTTAATTATATAGGAAATATTTTTATTCCGTAATGTATTGTGCATTGGAACTGGTTAGTCACCTTTTGTTTTTAAGATCGTAACTAAATTTAATTACATTTCAATTAAAGAAGACAATTATCTATTAATATTCGTTATTCTGAGTAAAAAAAATAGACAAACTCATTAAACGAAAAGAATAATAATCCTTTCACAGTCGAACAAAATTATAAGAAATGCTACACAAATTGTCTATTTTCTTTATCATTAAAAATGGTTCTATTTGTACTGAAAAAGCAAAATAATTCTAGTTTTATCTGCTTCTTTTCTATCTTTAATACGAATAATTGGTCCGAGTGTAAGCTAACGTTATATTTCAATTTCTTCGCGGAGAAATCAAAGCTACACAGACTTCGAATACTGCGTACAATGAAAAAAAAAGCTTCCATTTTCATACCTTTATTTATAAATTGTCTAAACATAAAGCGAAACGAATAGATCGACCGCACACGTCGGCGTGAATATATTAATATATATTATTAATTAAAAATACTGAATGCATTCTTTTAAACATGTAAGAGATTAATATCCCTTCTGTTGGATGGTTTGAAAAATATTTATTTAATGTAGTTAGCTCAGTTTTCTCTGTCATCGTGTTCTCGTGAATTCTTCCTATTATAATGCAATTTATTTATTACACAAAAAATATTCCTTTCGATCCTCTATCTCTGACACATTATAACTTTTCTATTTTTATAATAAAGACAGTCGCAAATTTCTCCGATACGTAATCGACGTACATATGTAAATAATTATTTAGGGTGGACAGAGGCAAATCGAATCATTTAAATTTGATACAGACAAAATAATAGTAAAAATTTAGAATGTTAACGTTTTGTTATAAATTCCTAATTAATACCCATTTAATTTGAACGTTAACCCTCTATAGCCCGAATTTTGTCTGCTTATCGGAGAAAAAATTACGATCGATTACAGATTGAATATAAATACACGAGTATGTAACTCTCAAGTCACACGGCGCCATAGAGGGTTAAATTTGGAAAAAATGATTCTCATTATTATAAATTTTATTAAATTATTGCATTGATTGACTATCCCCATATATGATCTGAAAAAAGAATTGCTTTTAAATAACAATAACAATAAAGGCTATGGACACTTCAAGTCCTGCATCTGTACAACCAATATTAACCCTCTACAGCCTGAAATTTGTTTGTTTATCAGAGAAAAGAACTACGATTGATTACAGTTTTTCACTTTGATTTGAAAATGTTTAAACCAATAATTACCGTAGATGGATCGTGGTATCGCTACAGTAATACAGTAATCAAATTTAATAGTGCAGCGATAATTAAACAAAATTAATTTTTTAAAATATAGATACATGAGGTTGTAACTTTTAAGTCACACGGTCCCATAGAGATTAAAAGATATGTAACGTAAGGAAAGCAAATCTTTATGGATGTTTTTTACAGAAAATTATGAAGAATCGCCCAAATTGCATGATTGTACTTTTATAGAATTTTTATGGGAAATTACAAGCAGGTCATTTTGACCGCTTTGGTAAATAGTTTTAGTGTTAAAATGGAATAGCTTTTTAAAAATTGAACCGATCGATTTTAGTTTGTTTGAGAAGTAGTTTGAAAAAAATGTAATTGGTTGGAGTCGCGAAGAAAATAGTAAAGGTCACTTTTTACAACTTTTTTATTGGAGTCTGTAATACAAATTTGAAAAATATGCTTCATAGAAATCTTTCTCAAATTTTATGATTTCAAAATGTTTTAACTAATAATTACTGTAGATGTGTCAAATGTCAAATTTAATAGTGCAGTGATAACTAAAGAAAATTAGTTTTTTAAAATATAGATACATCAGTTTGTAACTTTTAAGTCACACGGTCTCATAGAGGGTTAATGGTAATAAATTTTGTTAAACTTAAAAATCTTTCTTTCGACCGAACTTTTATTTCGATCCGATTCGACTCGGTCTACTCTATATCAAATTCTTGAGAATATAATCAATTTTTATCTCCCTTCCGACCGCCCTCCGTTGGAAAACAGACGTTGCAACTCGTGTATGTCTCCTTTAATCCGCATGAAATTTTACGATAACACGAAAGACACTGTTTTATACCCCGCTTGAGCTGTAAGCTTCTTTTCATGACATAGTATATATACTTCCATCGTGAAACAACGCCACCTTCCTTTCTTCTGGAATTCTGATCCCATTCTATTTACATTTCATTAAATCGCAATCCACTCCCTTTTCCATTCTAAAATTCGTGAATCCTTATCCTCCTGCTCGACACATTTTCACCAATTCCCAGGCAGCCGGCTAAAGCCGCGCTTCGATCATCTCGCGATCGCGACGACGTTAAAGCAATTCCCGGAAATCCCAAAAATCCGATACAACCGAGTTCTAAGTCGAGTAGAACGTTTCAGAGATATTTCAGTAAGTATTCCGGTGAAAGATGAGAAAGGGAGAGCACGATCTCGGAGATCCGTGATTGGTAACGACGACGAGGTATCCGTGGAGTATACAGTGATCTGGTATTCGAAAATTGTGACCAAAATTCAAGGGAATTTAAGACAGAAAAATATTTTTTAAATTCATTTTTCTTTGATTGTTAATTCTAGAAAAATATGTCTTGCATAATTTAGTGTAATTTTTTCATTAATCTTCCGAAAATTCTGACCAAAATTCAAGGAAATTTAAGACAGAAAAATATTTTAAAAATTCATTTTTCTTTTATTGTTAAGTCTAGAAAAATATGTCTTGCATAATTTAGTATAATTTTTTCATTAATCCTCCGAAAATTGTGACCAAAATTCAAGGGAATTTAAGACAGAAAAATATTTCTAAAAATCATTTTTCTTTGACTGTTAATTCTAGAAAAAAAGATCCTGCATAATTTAGTGTAATTTTTTCATTAATCTTCAGTGTTATTTAATTAAATAATCTTGATCAAAATTTTTAACCACAACATTTATTTTCAAGAGAACCCGCAATCGAAAAATATTCAAAAAAATAATTTTCCTCTCATCGTCAATTTTAGAGATACAGGTCCATTTGAATAATTTAGGGTAATTTTTTTTACTAATCCTCGGAACTACTTAAGAACGATATCCAAACCGTAGTTCAACTTTCAAACTCACGTTTCCAGATCGAAATCTTGCAAACCATTTTTATATCGTTCTTTCACTAATTGCACCAGCATCGTATGCACCACAAACTTTTCGAGCTGTGTCTGCAGCAGAATTATATGCTGAAAATGCATTTTCAAATCTTGCATACTACGAGTTCGTTTCAGTATAGCATTGGCAGGATTTGTGATGAGTAGCAGTGCTAGGATTAAACTAATTGCTCGTGATTTCATTCTTGGTACACTTGGGTCCCGAAACAGTGAAATAAACAATCGATTCTTAAGAAAGAAAAATACTCACGGTGACCGAAATAATTTCTGTTACAATTCAATAATTTACTCGTCAATGATTAAAAAAAGAGTGATGTTATTGGTTAATATTGTTCAGTCAATAAATTTATTATTTTTTTATGCTCGTTACAAAATTGTTTTTATTATAGTTTCCTTAAACGAGAAACATACTATCGATGATCGAACGAATTTATGTTACAACCCAATATTTTATTTATCAATGATTAAAAAGAGAGTGATATTGGTTACGATTGTTCGTTCCATAAATTTATTGATTTTTTAATGCATGTTAATAAAATTGTTTTTATCATAGTTTCTTTAAATGAGTAACATACTTGCGATGACCGAAATAATTTATGTTACAACCCAATATTTCATTTATCAATGATTAAAAAAAAGAGCGATGTTAATGAGTACTATATCTCAGTCCACAAATTTAATGTTTTTTTATACCTGTTAACAAAATTATTTTTATCACAGTTTCTTTAAACGCCAGTTGCAATGTTGGTATTCCTTGATTAAAAAAAGAAATAAATATTTTAATACGTCGCCAAGTATGATTTATATATGTTCTAAATTACTTATGCACTGCTTCAATTTGTCAAAAACAAGAAAACAAAAAAACCAACAATGCAATGGCTTCTTTCCAAAAAGTTGTCCAACTATTCCGGACTTACCATATTCATTTCAAAGTTTTTTACGATAGTTGCTCTCAGGGGTTCATAGTTTCTTTAAACGAGAAACATACTAGCGATGATTGAACGAATTTACGTTACAACCCAATAATTTACTCGTCAATGTGTAAAAAAAGAATGATGTTATTGATTAATATTTATATTATACTAACGATTATCGAATGAATTTATGTTACATTCCAATATTTATGTTATTGGTTAATATTGTTCAGTCAATAAATTTATTCTTTTTTTATGCTTGTTAACAAAATTGTTTTTATTATAATTTCTTTAAATGAGAAACAAACTTCCGGTGACCGAACGAATTTATGTTGCAACCGAATATTTTATTTCCCAATGATTAAAAAAAAGAGTGATGCTATTGGTTAATATTGTTCAGTCTGTAAATTTATTATTTTTTTATGCTTGTTAATAAAATTGTTTTTATCAAAGTTTCTTTCAACGAAAAACGTACTAGCGGTAACCGAACGAATTTACGTTACAACCCGATATTTTATTTGTCAATGATTCAAAAAATAGTGATATTGGTTACTATTGTTCGTTCCATACATTTTTTGATTTTTTTATGCATGTTAATCAAATTATTTTTACCATAGTTTCTTTTTCTTTTTTTTTTTTTTAATAATTACCACTGTTTGGGTAACGCATAATCCACTTCTTTTCTGAAAGATTCTGTCTACCATATAAGAGAATAATCATTTAACAATAGTATATCATTTATATCATCTATATTAACCCTATAAAAGTCGCCGCTGATTAGAGAGATTCATATAAGATCCTACAGCTTATAATTACTTTATCTTATCACGAAGGAACGTTTATATTTCCTTTAACAATTATAAATTCTATCTATTTTAATAAAATTATACCTTTTCACGTTTTCCTACATTTTTCCTTTTTTTTATTCTAATAATTAACACTGTAGCACAAATTTTTAAGTACTGTATCTCTCAGATACTTTACGACCTAGTAAGAAATATTTAAGCTCGCAACCTTTGCATGGCTAATGGTTCTAATGAAATATTCATTAAATATTCTTATGGATAACAATGTCTCTCTGTTTTACCAGGCATAAAAACAAATGAATAAAAGACTCTGTACGGGGCACGCGCCTCTCCCCAGTCTCGAGTATGGCGACGAACGACACAGACGTGTCTACCACATATTTTCATATTTTTTCAATATCATATTAACTCCTTGCCATACAATTTAAATTCCAATAACGCGTGCCATGAACAACATTAAGGTCGGTCACACGTCGAGCCATTTCACCGTTTGGCTCAGCGTTCCAAGTTGCTACTGTCGCTATCGCTATTTAAAATATCTATCGAATCACTGTTTGAGATGTTGGCAGAACTTTCATTGTCCTCGTCGAAGCTTAATGTTCTTTTTGAAGGCATTTTTAACCCTTTGCACTCCGCTGGCGCCGCTGGCGACATGCACAATTTTCTTCAAAGATTCTTTTTAACACGTTGCCGCAAATGACGGCTATAACCGTCTGATGTTTGGCGATATGTAGGCAAACGACGGCTATAGCCGTCATGCACATTTGAATCAATAAAAAAAAGAACACCGTTAGTACGAAGTGTTCTAACGCATACTCTTGTTAATTATTGAGTAATACATCGAAAAAAAGGTATAGCATGCCAGACAGCATATTAGTTGTTCTTTTATGCGTTTTCTCATGCAGTCATAAACAATTGAAAAAAAAAAATGTGTTTCTGAGCACGATCGTCAAATTAAAAGTGTGCGGCAACGTGTTAATTCATTTCTATATTTTCATCGATTCAAACGCTTCTTTTATTTTAAAATAAAAGCAAATTAACCAAGTAATTAAGAAATCGTAAACATTTGTAATTTTTTGTTTCTCTTTTCAAAAGAACACTTTAAGTTTTCACAATAGTTCTTTGAAACTTAGGAAAGTTTACGAGTGCAAAGGGTTAAGGGTACATTTCTCATGTTTTTCAAGAAAATATATCTGCACGTCCGAATGCGGCCAAGAAAATTATTAAGTCATTTTATAAATAATGTCGTTCCTTGACGCTAATTTTCACTGTCAGATATTAATATTTGTATTAGTTTTTAGTCACGACTGTATCGACCATTGTTTTCTACGATTTTTTTTTTATCTATCAAGTAGTTTCTGGATTCCTTCTTCAAAAAATTTCGGACGCTTTTACCTAAAAATCTTCTTCGATGCTTATTTTAAGCGCCCATTGTTGTAGAATTTTTGTCTTTTGTATAAATGTCATAATAATTGGAATAAGTAATAATTGGTTGTAGCGAACGTGGTACGAGTTTCCAATTTTTATTTTTAGTTTTTTAAACGCTGTATCACACACGGCAAAGGCGACCTTAGAAGAAATTAAAAACATCCAATATTTTTTTGAAAAATAAACCATCAAATTACTTAACAGATGGAAAAAGATCACGGAAAGTAGCTGTCGATATATCGATGATTAGAAATAAATGTATGTCTTAATATTTCGTAATGAAAGGTAGTGTCGAGGAACGACTGTCGCGTGTAGCTCGAACGATGCACCACGTCTCTCACACGTATTATTTACATTTGAACAGAACGATGTACTACGTCTCTCACACTTGTAGGCCAGAGAGTTAATAAACATTAAATTAGAGCACAGATTTCAAACTTTTTTTCCTTCAAGGGCCACAAAGTTCCCACTACCGATCAATCGTTTGAGCCATGGCTCAGGACGCCACACCGGTAGATAGAAGATTCGATAAAAACGAATCTCTCATTTTTGATCTTCTCATAAAAATTTTTAATCGTTGAATAGTGGATATTTCATTTCAAAGTATTCTCTAATAGCGATAATGATCAAAATTCATTAACTATCAATCTTCGTTCAATTTTTACAATTACAAACATTCAAAGCACTCTAGTCACCGATGATCACCGTGGCGCTACAGCAGAAACAATCGTGTTGTCTTAGAAAAGAAAATATTTCACAGGAAAATAGATTTTATAATAAAAATTTTTAATCGTTGAATAGTGGACATTTCATTTCAAAGTATTCTCTAATAGCGATAATGATCAAAATTCATTAACTATCAATCTTCGTTCAATTTTTACAATTACAAACATTCAAAGCACTCTAGTCACCGATGACCACCGTGGCGCTACAGCAGAAACAATCGTGTTGTCTTAGAAAAGAAAATATTTCACAGGAAAATAGATTTTATAATAAAAATTTTTAATCGTTGAATAGTGCACATTTCATTTCAAAGTATTCCCTAATAGCGATGATGTTCAAAATTCATTAACCCTCTATGGCTTTGTGTGACTTAAAAGTTACAAATTAATGTATCTATATTTTAAAAAATTAATTTTGTTCAGTTATCACTGCACTATTAACCCTTTGCGGACGAATGTCGCCGCTGCAGCGACATTATAATTTGATTCCTAAGTCGAATTGTCGCCTTCATCTATAGCAATTATTACTTTAAGAATTTTCGAATCAAAGCGGAAAACTGTAATCAATCGTAATTTTTCCTCTGATAAGTAGACAAAATTCCGGCTATACAGGGTTAACTATCAATCTTCATTCAATTTTCACAATTACAAACATTCAAAGCACTCTAGTCACCGTGATGACCACCGTGCGGTTGCAGAAGAAACAATCTCCGGCCACGTATAACCACCGTGGCGGTCAACTATGCTAACAATTCAAAATTATAAACGCTAATTTTCCTTTACCTTCCCTTTTTTGAATTATATAATAAGAAGCAGTTACACCGTACGGATAAAACCAAGATCATCTTTATTAAAAAAAAAACATCCAACAGAATCCACAAGAGTATCGGTCAGAATTTTTTTATTTCTCAATCACCGTACCGTCAGCTCGAAAAGAGTGTAAAGATTTCAAATTTGTCGCGTACTCGTGGCCGTAGCGCGCAATTATTCGAAGTAGGCACCGAAAATACCGATGGAGGAATGGGTCATTGATTCCTCGGCCGGCATCGTGCCAATACTTCTTCTTCCTCCGCATCGTTCGCTTCTTCCGTCTCGTCTTTCTCTTTTTTCGGCGGTCTCCACGCGTCGTTCTTCGTGGGTCGTGGATGCCGGATGATTATATCGACCGCGTAGGAGGCTGGAGCGAAGCCAGCAAAGTCGCGGCTAAGTTCGCTATATATCCGCTCCGCCGAGCGAACCGACCGACACGCGCACACCCAGAACGTAAAAATATTTATTACTTGCTCGAGGATCGAGTCCCCTGATACCGTTTCACCGGAGCCACGGCAAATTTTCTCTGCCGCGTATCGGCGACTCTGGTAATAAGTTCGCTCGGATTTTCGAGGGCTGCGAGTTTCGAGAAAAATGACACGGATACAAGTTGCTACGGTTCGCTTTAACACGGTCCGTGCCAGACTGATTTTTAGATACTTTTCATTCAGGCTGATTAATACGTTAAACGCCACGCTGATTTTTGTCGACCGTTAGGTTGTGTGCTGTGATACTAATTCGAAGGTATTTGGTCGCAAAATAGTTAAGAATTTAAGAAGAGAATTGTAAAAGTTTGTGAAGGAAAATGGTAAACTTTGTTTAACATATTTTAATAAAACCCATTCTTAAATTATAAGGTATTATTTTTGGAATATGATAGTGTCAATCGTATGCTGTGATAGTAATTCAAAAACATTTAATCGCAAAATAGTTAAGAATTTAAGAAGAGAATTGTAAAAGTTTTCAAAGGAAAATGGTAAACTTTGTTTAACATATTTTAATAAAACTCATTCCTAAATTATAAGGTGTTATTTTTTGAAACTGATTGTGTCAGTTGTGTGCTGTGATAGTAGTTCAAAAACATTTAGTCGCAAGATAGTTAAGAATTATATCAATTAATAAGAAACGAGAAAGGTAACTTTGTTTAATGTGATTTAATAGAGCTCGTTAATGAATTATAAGGCATTATTTTTGAAATATGATAGTGTCAATCGTATACTGTGATAATAATTCAAAAACATTTAGTCGCGAAATAGTTAAGAATTTAAGAAGAGAATTGTAAAAGTTTGCAAAGGAGAATGGTAAACTTAGTTTAACATATTTTAATAAAACCCATTCTTAAATTATAAGGTATTATTTTTTGAAACTGATTGTGTCAGTCGTGTGCTGTGATAGTAGTTCAAAAACATTTAGTCGCAAGATAGTTAAGAATTGAAGAAGAAAAATGTAAAGGCCTGCAAAGGAAAATGGTAACTTTGTGTAAAATATTTTAATAAAACCCATTCCTAAATTATAAGGTATAATTATATATTATATAATATATATTGAATAAAATGACTTTTGGACACCTTAACATTAGAACTACCGACGATTAAAATAGATTTATTTGTAGCAAATAAATCAAGATGACGAATATTTGAAAAAATTCTTATAATAAGAGTAATAATTCTTCGTGCATATTTTTTGCAAAAAATTATAGAAAATCCCCCAAAATGCGTCACTGTAGATTTATAAAATTTCTATGAGAAATTACGAACCAGTCATTTTGACCGGTACGGTAGTAAAGTAACTTTTTCTTGGTAGTTGAACGATACCGCAATAAAAGTGTTAACGAGAATAATAATCTCGTATCGATTAAAAAGAATCTGGGATACGTCAGAAAATTAATACTCTGCAGAAGATAGCACTAATTTAATTACTTAAAAGCTTATAAAAATAGCAAGAGTTAAAATTTTATATCGATTTAGATCGTAGTAAATTGATTCTATCTTCCCAAATAACTTATAAATAGTAGCTCATAATAAATGACGTATGAACTATTCGTAAAATAATTTTTGTTTGGAAGACAGAACTAATCCAATTACAAGTGTCAACCAAAGATATTGACATCGTTAGCGAAGAGAAAAGGAGAAATCGTTTTTCGTTAAGTTAATGCCTAATTTCAACCTCTGTACGATCTTTGTTTCAAGTTTTATAAAAATCCTTAAAGAAGAAGGGAGCGTATTAAAAGATCAGAGAGTCTCAAAGTATCCGCTTTCCGAACTCTTATAAATCTCTCTTAATCCGACCAATTTCAACTCTTAAAACCAACTTTTCAACTAAACCTACGCACTCCAAACAGCAAAAATTTGAATCAAGAAAATAACAAATTTCAAACGGAATAAATCGAGAGACAATTCGAACGCCGAATTCTTTGATCGTTTCAAGATTACACGTTTCCATTTTTTGATAAAAAAAAAACAGGTTTCCTTGTGCGACGAGTGCAACTAAATAATTACAACGGACAATCTTTACGTCACTTTTTAATCTTAAATTGCTCGAAGTATAATACGCTTCGCGATAAACATAAACTAAGACCTCGTAATCCTAATATCCTCTTTGACCCAATCGCGTCCTCGTTTCCCTAAAAGGAACCTTCTAATTTTAAGAAGAACGTATTTTCAGCGTAAAACTGAAACAAGAAAATCCGCATATTAACAACTTCTGTATATCTCCCTCAAAATTAGAAATTTCTTAATAAAAGGAAAAGAGGATTAAACCAAGAAATGACTCAAGTAACATAGTAGCGTTCAGAGATAATTTCGAAGACGAAGAAATTCACGAAAGAAACCGAATTAATCAACAAGTGTAGGCGATTAAGGAAAATCAGGTTTTTGGGAAGTAATAAATAATTTTGTTAAATTTGCATTGACATTCTAATGTTATACAGGGTGTTCGGTAACAGGTGGTACAAGCGAAAAGGGGGTGTTTCTACGTGAAAAAATAAGTAAATCGAAAATATGGAACAAAAATTTCGTTCTGGCAATTTGAGTATCGTGAATGAGCCTCGAGGAAGACCACCGGCTCGTATTGATAACC
>SMSQ01001917.1:0-19557 GCA_019453375.1 Ctenoplectra terminalis | reverse complement strand
TTAAAGAAGTAAGTAGCTGTCGTTAAGATGTATAGCCACTGAAAGGATAGTAAGACAAGGGTTTAAGCATTTCAGATAGTGTCGTAACGTTGCGTCTGTGTATACGAAATGGACACAGCGATTGGTAAAGAAAGAGGAAAAAGTGTGTGTAGACAGAATGTATTAGAAAGGTTGTATGAGGTGCAGTAGCAGTGGCGGATTGTCCGCAAAGATTGCAGAACTGCAGCCCTCCAGTGTAATGGAGGTTTCAACCTTTCAATATGGAACTGCTATCAAAGGCTTTGACTTCTAAATACACCCCGCCAACTTCACAATACATTAACTTTCAATTCGTGAAGTGGAGTTTGACATATCCCGAATGTTTTCTAATTAACACATTGAGCGCTATGTCAGTCCCTGCGGACTGACATTTTTAGTTTAGACGTCGTTGGATTCTCAGAATCAACGGTACCAATTAAAAAAAACATCTTACAATTACAATGGGTGTTATTAAAATATGTTGAACAAAGATACGACTTTCCATTGCAAAGTTTTACAATTTTCTTCTTAAATTCTTCCCTATTTTTCGACCAAATGTCTTCGAATTCGTATCGTAGCATACACAGTCTGATGGAAAGTGGACCAAAATCTGACAAAAATTTAGACCTTCTCGAAAAACAGAATTTTTAGAAACAAGTATCAGTAAACCTTTACAGCAACGAACGATCGTCTCTTTAAAAGTTTCTTAGAGGTCCTCAGACTCCACCTCGCCGGTCAAAAGCTAAATACGTTTCTCAACAAACAACACACCAATGCACGCTTGTTTTTGTAAAAAAAAATAATTCCAGGAATTTTCCAGACAAACCACGTATGTACACGCATAGGAAGACAAGAGGATCGGTTCGTTGCCACGATAAAAACGGTGTATCCGTTACCGACACGAGCGCGCGTGTGCACGCGCAATTAAAGCGGCGTGGCCGCACAGTGCGGATCACTGTTCTCCGCGCTGCTGCGTTCATGAATGAAGCCCGCTGCCGGTGAGTCAGGCTGGAAAGAATGGTGAGGATATTTCATAAAGGCGAGCCGAGAAAACGGCGCGCGAGTAACGGCCGCGAGAGCAGCGCGATGCATGTGCCGCTCACTCGCACGCGGCTATTATTATCGTCTCCGCTCTCGCCTCCACCGTTCTTTGCAGGTTTGCGCGCCGTTACGCCTAGCAGACGCTGAAAAACAATAAGCAGTTTGTAGTCGGACGGACGGCAGCGTGCTCTTGCCCCTTTTGCGCTGATGTATCGTCCATCCGCGGATGTCGGACCCATCCGAGGGAGACTAGAGAGAACCAGCCGCGCGATCGGCCTCGGATCGAGCTCGTGAATCGCCGCCTTTGTGGTTTCCGTCGTTTCGCTTAACCACGAGATATGTCGTTTGAGACACTGTTTGAAGTGTATAAACGAGGGAAACGTGGAATGTTTGTTCTTGTCATTTCTTCTTCTTTTTTTTTTTTTTTTATGGTCTTTTATTGTTGCTCGAGGGTATAAGGAATTGGAGGTTGTTCGCAGAAGTTTGTTTGTGATTGGGGGTGAGTTGGAGCAGCTGGGGTGCTGAGCTTTTGTGTTGAAATTGATGTTGTTGATCGATTGTCGAGGATGATTTGTGGATTGCATTTTGCGAACTTTTATCTCATATGGGGCAATAATGGTGTGCTGAACCCTTTAACTTCGAGTGTGGTTTATAAACCACATTAATTTTATATTACCGAAATGATATTCTATTTGAAAAGATTTTTTTTATTGTATTTATTTTATTTTTATTTCAGTGGTATTTAAGCCACAGTCGCTGTTTGATGTTTGCAAAAATTAACATGTTTGTATATCACGCCTGTCTCTGGCTATGATTTTAGTACGTGGTTTATAAACCACACCCGCAGTTAAAGGGTTAAAGGACCTATATCTCTAAACTTTATTCTTACTGCAGAATTATGCGGACGATACGTGCTGAGTTTAAACTGAAATGAGACTGATTTTAACTAAACTGACTGAACGTCCATGTTCTTGCAAATATTTATACAGGGTATCCCACACAAAGCAAAGGACCTTTAAAGGGGTAATTCTTGAGATGATTTCAAGTAACCTTTTCTTTTGCGAAAATATCAAATTTGGCTTCGTTTATATGCTTAGGATAATAAAAATACTTTCATGGCGTCCTGGGTAAAACATACGATTTCGGTGTGACGGTCAACGTCTTAATATTAAGCTTCATTAATCGAAGTAATCACCATTACATTCGACGCTTTTTTTCTTAAGAATTGAAACGATACCTCAGACATCCACAGAGGTAGAAACATTTACAAACCTACCTACTTTAAAATTAGAAATTTAATATGCAACAACCTAATAAAATTTACTTCACACCCTATCGTATACAAATCAATCAATTGCGATTCCTATCTTTATTAACACCAGTCTCACAATACCTCATCTTCATCCACCATACGTGTCTCTGTACGTACCATCGCAATGTTCGCCACGCTCGACAGCATCAAACGGCTAGAGAACACGCACACTGTCTTCTCGTGTATACGCAAAATCACGAGCGGTTCCGATCTCGAGACTAGACGAGTTAATCGGCCACGGAAGCACAATAAACTCGAAGATAATAAACGAAGCCCCGTCCGTTGGTTTACCATAATAATGCCTTCCATCATGCCAGATCCCTGCAGCCACCGAAAGCTACCCGAAACGAATAGAACTCTATAAATAGGTGGAATCTTCTCTCATTCTCTCGTGCCTGTGCTTCACTCGGCTCTGTGTCCCTCCTGTTCCACAGCTCTGTACCTCGCTCTTTGTCTCTCGTCATAGACGCGGTCCGATCATCATCTTCGCTAGCTCGAAGAGCGCGCGCAAGCCGCCCGCAAACGCGCGGTTATTTCAGAGAGCGAATTTCCGCACCCGTGCCTGGAGGATATTATTATGCGGCTGTGCGCTTCGACTGCTCTTTTCAATATCTCGCCAAGGTACCGACCATGAAGTGGATTAAGCGATTGATGTAGTTGCGAGAGTTATTAGTTTTTTCTTTCTCTGTTTTTTTTTTCTTTTCTAAATGTCTTTGATTTCTTGTGAAATTGTCTCATCGACTGCTAGATACTTAATGGTATTTTATCGATGAGACTTAATACAGGTACAGTTCTCCAGCTTCTATTTTTAATTTTTTAATTCAGACGCGAGGTGAAAGAATTGCGTGACAAAGACAGTAAAAGAAGATACTCATGGAACAGAATGAGACGAACAGTGGAATTAACCGAGGGAAAGGATTCATCCTTGAAAAAAAATCTTCACTAGCCTAAGAGAAGAACAGAGAACAAATCTTCGTATTCCTAAACCTTCGACATTTCTGCATCTTGCGCCAACCTAAGTACCAGTCCACCTATCTAAAAATAAGTATCAACTTTCCTAGAGACCGCTGAACCTACCCGCAGCATCCACTATCGCGAAACAACCCCACCCAAACCTCTTCCACTGCTTCGTCTCTCTGTTACTCAATCTTGCAACCACACCTCCAACCTAATTCCGTCTAATAAAACCAAAAATCCACTCGTTCCACGCGAAGGTGGCCGCCAATAATTGATTACCAACACTCGGTCCCAACCCGCGAGTCGTTTAATCCTAGTCTCGGCGCGTTTGAAAGGGCGTCGCGGCTCGTCGCGACCGGAAAGTAGGGTGTTCGCGCGAAGAAAGAACACGTCGACCGGCTCTCGACGTGTTCGACGCCGCTGTCGGAGGGGGTTGAGGCGAAGGGCGGCCCTCCTTCCTTCCCCAGGACGACGTGGCTACGGGGGATGGTTAAGGTTTGCGGTGACAGGAGCGAGCGCCTGCAATGATTAATGGCTTAGCGCATTAACAGGCTATTGACAAACACGTTCCTCGTCCGGCGTTGGTGCACCACCCCTCGCTCTGGTTCGCGCGTTGCTCGCTCTCGTCGACGACGAAGGCAGCCTGGCCTCGGCTACCGCGATGAAAGGGACGAAAGGGACGAGAGATCGAAAAGAACGAAAAGAGGAGGGGTGGACTTTCTTAAATGCGCCGCCTCGACGAAAGAAAGGAGACGAAAGGAGACGAAAGGAGAGGAGAAAACAACCTTCTCGCCCTCCTCTAACGACCTCGACAAAAACGCATCTTCCTACTCCTCTGAAGGTGCTACGTGTTCCGTTCAACCCTCTTTTTCTGTTTCCTCCAAGCTCGAACACCCTTTGCCTCCCCACACCGCGGTTGACGCTCTTCATCTTTTTTTTCTTTCTTTTTCTTTTTTTTGTTCAGCGTCGAACAACCGACGAATCTTTTGAGCTCGAAGAGTCTGCGGGATATTGGTTTCTAAATAGAAGACTCGTCGCTGTTGCTCGCCTAGCCGCGGGGGTGAAAGTGTCTCCTGGTCTTTTAGCGTTTGTGGCGGAGGAGACTGCTTCTTTAGGTAAATGCTCTCGTTGTAGAGATTTTAACTACTTCGGTAGTTGAAATCATCAATTCGTAATTTTTTTCATACAGATTTTTTTAATTTACTGCAGCGCATTTTGTAGTATCATTCGATAGGTTTAAGTTAAAGATATGGATCAAAGTTTATTTCCGTCGTACTAGGTATCTTTTCACGTACCTATTATTTTAATTTCCGTGGTACAAACAAGTATACTTTAGTTGTCGGTTAAATAAATTCCAGTACGTCCTATTAATATTTTTGCAATTGATCATATATAAATTAACACAGAATTACCAGCGATTTTACCAAAGAATTCAGAATGATAGATATTTGAAAAAAATATAAGATGGAAGGGAAACAAATCTTTATTCACATTTGTAACAGAAAATCACAAAAAATTCTTAAAAATGCACCATTGCGAATTTATACAATTTTTATGAGAAATTGCAAACTAGTCGTTCAGTCAGAAGAGAACCATGTGGTATCCGTTTGAATAAAAAAAACCATATTAACATCGTCATCCAAACATTGTATTCCAGTCTGAACGTACACAAGATCTACTCTTCAGTTTCTCGCATCTCAATCGAATCCACCCACAGATACTTTTCCTATCCATCGAACCTATCCACCAGATAATAGAAAAAGAAACTCTCCAACCTCCCTCGAACAATCTCCTTGCCACCGAATCGAAATCTACTCGAAGTCTCTTTCACCCGACACCATGCTATCACTGCGCAAGTATCCCACTTTTCCTTCGAATCAAACGCAAACTGCCTAAAGCTTTCTCATGTTAATGCAGCACGAGAACGACCAGCAGCCCCGGACAAGGATGTGGGTGTATCAATCTCGATTCACGTCAATCACCCGCAGCTCCAGGGAGCTTCCGTTCGCCGTGATTCTTACTCACGATCGACCGACCGAATTAACAACGCCGGATCAACGATACCGAATTAATATCTCTCGAATCGTGCAAACGAATCCAATCAAGGGGAACGCGTTTACAAGTGTACGACGCACACACGATCGTGTCTATCGGTGAGAAATCGTGGCCAACGATTATGACAGCGCAAATCGTTGGAATCCAGCGGCGATTAGAGACAAGCTGGCCGATTAACATTCGAACGATTAATAGCAGGTGCGCGGACTGACATTTGCTGTAAAGAAAAGAAGGCTGAACAGTCGGGTAGTTTTCAAAGAGAGTATCCACGTAGCCGGTACGGAGAATAGGCTGAAACTTAATTGCCTTCGCGTTACTGACCTTTCGATACCGTTTTCCCGAGCCGGCTCGAGGTCGAGGTTGCGCAACGGATCGCCGCTATCGTTCTATCACGATAAAATGTCCGCGCGGAGAGAAATACGAGGGATCGCTCGATGATACGATGAAACTGCGGTTCGTTAATGCGTTAAACTGTACGTCGATGGTCGATTTTCCATTATATAGTATGCTACGATACGAGTTCGAAGACACTTGACGGAAAAATGGGGCAGAATTTAAGAAGAAAATTGTAGAAGCCTGCAAAGTGTTGGATACGAAGATAATAAGTGGGCGAAAAACGAAAGTAAACTACAAAGGGAAAGTCGCATAAATAATTTAAGTACCAGTGCGAGCTAAGCTTCGAGTTCCGATGACCTAATGCCAAAAAACGGACCCTCGACCCTGGGCAACGTTGGCCAAGATTTGGAAAACTACCCGAGGGTACTCACGGTTTAACGCGTTGACCGCCACGATGGTCATATGTGACCGCAGATTGTTTCTCCTGTAGCCCCACGGTGGTCATCGGTGACCGAAGTCCTTCAAATATTTATAATTGTAAAAGTTGAATGAACACTGGCGGTTAATGAATTTTGAGCATCATCGCCGATTAGAGAATACTTTGAAATAAAACGCGCACCGTTCAGCAATTAAAAATTTTTATTAGATCAAAAATGAGAGATTAATTTTAATCAAATCTTCTATCTACCGGTGGAACGTCCCGAGCCGTGGCGTTCTGAGCAGAATATGTGATTTCGGCGTGGCGGTCAACGTGTTAAACGTTGACCCGAGCAGTCGGTTACAGAGCATTTTCCCCGTTTCAAAATTGCACATGTAGCGTACGAGATCGTTGCCAGTTCCCATCTAGCGGATCAAAGATCAATTTCTTACGAAAGGAAAGTTGTATCTTTGACATATTTTAGCAACACCCATTAATGAATCCTAAGGTATTTCTTTAAACCGATACCGTTGATTCTCAGAAACCAACGACGTTTGAACGAAAAGTTCAGCGTCGGTCCGCGGGGACTGACGTAACGCTTAACGTGTTAAGGAAATATGCCGCGGATCGAGCGTGAGAGAAAAAAAGAGGAGGAGATTTTCAAAGAGGGGGAGAACAAACGTTGGAGAAGAAATAATCCGAGTTATTAATGGTCTTGTGTTGAGCAATTAATTATCCTCCCGATACCGTAACGATTTTATTAGCGTCCCGATAAATCCTTTGAAATCTTTATTGCCACCGGGACAGGCCAATCGGCTCTCACCCCGCGTGCTGAAGGAAGTGGGCAGTGTTCCGAGGTGTCAAGGAGAGAGAATGAACGATCGCGGGTCGTTAATGAAAATACCCTGGTCTCGCCCTGCTGTTTGTAGCGTTTCGTTTCTCTTTTGCTCGTTTGTTCGAGCAATTTGCTACCACGATCGCTTACTGGTTTTCTTGGGTCTTAGACCTTTGAGTGTATCGTATAAACTTGCCTAACGGGGAATTTACTTAATTAGAGATATACGGCGGGAACAGGAAAGCACTTGGATTCGATATAAGCTTGGTGTCATACGGCTGTATACTGGGTTTTATTTAATTCGATATATGTAAGTTGGTTAATGGTTCGGGCAGTTTAGATTTAAGAGATTCCGTGGTTGTTTAATTTATAACAGGACGGGATGAAAGCCGAGTCGTAGATCGTAGTATTAACATAAGTTTTGTTTCTATTCGTGTTCTTGGAAATTTACTAGTGCACCGAGTGTAAATCGAGGCATGTTTTATAAACTTGATCTTTCACAAGCGCGTTTCGTGTTTACGCAAAAGTATATGTTCAGGAAAGTGGTCTATTTATGTCTGTGATTAATATAAATCAAGAATAAGTTACTCCGGTATTTTTCCTGTAATTAAAGATAGCAATTTTTCGTCACCCTCTTGCGAATTAATACTTTTTCATAAACTTTCAGCGACGTTCGAAACAAATTTCAGTTTACAGAAAATTGTACCTACTGTACGAATGCTGACCAAAAGTTTCTAAAACAGCTTACTGTCAGATCAATAACACAACGTTATAAAATAATTATCACGCGAGCCAATTTTCTTTTGCACTCAGATGATCAAAAAGTTGCGACCATCACCACTGATTCCATCAATTACAAACCTATAATATAATTCTTCCACAAATCTGTGTACAAATAAACTACGCAAAAATATTCATACCCATCTACACTTGTTCCCAAGCTAAAATTAAAAACAACCAAACAAAAAAAAAACACCGAAAAGACCAGCAGACTCGAATCGAAAGAAATGTTTAAAAATAATTTACACATTCCTCAAGTAGAACCGTATTCCTCTATCTGAAAACTAAACCAATGGTACGAAAGCACCACACCGAACAACACCCCGCTCCATTATTCGTCCACCCCTAGCAGCGCCACATTTACAACAATCACAATCCTGCCGATCGCAATTAGGAAGCCCTCAAAAGCTCGCAGAAGGGAAGCACGCGGAATGAGTAACGGTGTACCAGGAGCCAGAGCATAATTATCCGCGTCAATGTGACTCGATCGGTATAGGACGAGCAGACCAGTTCGAGAGGGTGGCTGTGTATCAGGTCCGCTAGCTGGCTCATGCACGCGCTCGCGCTGCCGACCGTATTCACGTCTCGCGGCGCAAAGGATTCGCGGATCCGCCTTTCATATAACACGTACGAATACCTGCGCGGGATAGATGGTTATTCGGGCATGCCGGCCCATATTGAAATTCGACGGGCCAGCGATACAGATCATCGTCTTTTTTTGTTGCGATCCACTTTGCCATTTGATCGGATTACGGTGCGCGCACGTTCCAGGGTCCATAGAGTCGCTTCTCCGGTATAATACGCCGCGATATCGCGTGCTCTCTTCTGTTCCTCGCGCAGACATTCGCGGACGTGCGTGAGTATCAACGGATAGGAATGAACGCGTGCTCGCGCGCGCGCGCGCGTGCTCGCGAGTGCAACTAAACCAGCGTTATTGCATGGGCTCGCAGAAGCGGGAGCACGAAAGAGGAGAACGAGTCGACGGAGGGCAAATTCGAGAAGCGGGTCTTTTTATACCCGTCTCTGCGCTTTTCTCTCTCCTTTCCCGTTCCTACAGCTCGGCCTCGCATCGCTGCCTCTTATGTACCCTTTCGAGCCTCTTTTCCCTCGCCGTGAATCAAACCACGTGCCCGCCGCCACGTCGCGGATTTCGTTCCGCCGGTGACGTTATTACTATTCGATTGATTCCCTTGATTCGCCGGTTCGATGTAGTTGCGCTTCGGTTTTCTGCATTTCTATGGTGGCTTCCAGGGATTAGAAGCGGAGCTCACGAGGAATGTTACGGAGTTGACACATGACGATTTTTATGAAATTTTCATACGATATAGATCTCGAAAAAATATTAGATGCGTATTTTTTTTTATATCGGCCATCGTTCGCTTTGAAGGGGCGATATCGGTCCTCGAATTAGGGGGTGAAAAATCTATTTGACGGTATATCTTGAAAACTATCGAAGATAGAAGGAAAGTTTAAATGTACGGTTTGTCTATTTTTTAATGGCAAATTTAACCGTGTAAAAAGTTTTTAAAAAAATTCGTTTGAAAACTTTTTACCCTACTTCGAGGACTGATATCACCCCCTCAAAGCGAACGATGGCCGATATAAAATAAAAAGGTGTGTAATATTTTTTCGAGATCCATATCGTATGAAAGTTTTATCAAAATCGGCGCGTGTCAACTCCGTAACATTCCTCGTTAGTGTATGCTGTTTTCCTTGACGAAGCATATTTTTATTTTCTTCGTGTCGTTGATCGTGAAACATTCTTGTTGGATTGTTTGGGAAGTTGTAAACGTGATGTTTCTAAGATAGAATAAACTAAAGTTTTGTTCGACACGTTGGTTGACGACTTACGAAGGCGGTATTCCTTGAAGACATTTTTTTTTTCTCAAAAGACCAGTTGACATTCTTCGGTGAAGTTGCAGCGTGCCTACGTAACTCTTCAAACGACTTCGGTTGCTTTACAGAGAAATTCTTTACATCCGTGTAGAAATTCTTCGCTTCGACTTTCACAAAAATTTGTTTTCCATCAAAATGTTAAGCATCCAATTTTACAACGGAATCGCAAAGTAGCACCTCTTATTGAAATTGTTACACGAAGGTCGCATCTTTCGCCCCTAGCTCCCTTAATCGAGAGATTCCCTCCTTCGACAAGATCTTCCCTTTCCTCTGCTCCTGCTCCCTTCAACCCCCCACTTAAACAATCCTATCAAAGAGAGACCAAACAAAACACGAGAAACAACAGCAAACTACACTTACCCCGCCGCCGACCATAAATATAGAACCAAACGAAACGGTTGCACAAACGTGCAGAAACTAACGTTGCGGTTCCTAGTCCGGCGTCTGAAAGGAGCAGAGCGAAATCGCGATAAAATTGGATCGACGCGGTCGATCGGGCAAAGGGGGTGAGCTTGCACGAGAAAGAGAGAGCATTTCTCCTGGTATGAGATTTCCAAGAAAGGCGGAAGGCACTCGAAAGAGAAAGATATATAGAGAGAGAGACAGCGAGTGGATGAAGAAGAAGAAGAAGCGTAGAAACCGGGCTCTTTTCATACGTGAACTCCTAGATCGGTGGTACCGAGGCCTGGTACAATTGGTCTCGCAGTCTCGCAGTAGATGTTCCTTGTCAGAATCGCAAAGGGGGTTGGCAGAGGGGGATGGAGGAGCGAACGGCGATGATGGTGGAGATGGCGAGGCCGGAGGTTGGAAAAAGGGAGCTGGAAGAGGATGTGGCTCAACTCGTTCGACCCATTCATGGCCCGATGAAAAGGCCGCGTCGAACAGACATCGTGAAAAGAGAAGAGAATTATTATGATTATTATTATTAACGTTTCTATAGGAATGATTTCCTCCCCTCCCTTTATAGCTGTCTTCGACTTTTCGTAGATAAAGGTCGAGGATGCGCTCCCGTTCGGCAGGCGAATGTGAAATCCCTCTTGTAAAATCGACCGACAGGTTCAATGTTACAACGTTACCCCTCTATACCCCTTTGCACCCTTCCGCGTGTTCTTCGACCCCTTTCAGACGCGAAATTGCCAGTCGACGCGAGCCGTCGCTCCGTTTAATTGCGACTCTTCGCGACCGGCCCGACTTCTAAATAATTTCGTCACCCGAACCGCTTCGTCGATCTTTGGGAATTTCTGGAGAACTGGGAAGGTTAGGTGGAAGGTTTTTGGTATCTCGAAACGTTGAATCTTGAGAAGTTGTAGATTGGTGAAGGTTTATAGCGCGTTGATCGTTTCTCGTGTAGCGTCACGGTGGTTATCGATGACCGCGGAGTGTTTCAAATATTTATAATGAAATTTGAACATTATCACTGGTTAGAGAATACTTTGAAATAAAATGTGCGCTATTCAACGATTAACAATTTTTATTAGAAGCTCAAAAAGGAGAGATTCATTTTTATCAAATTTTCTGTCTATACGTGTGGCGTACAGAGCAAAATGTGTGATTTCGTGGCAGTCAACGTGATGATGCGTTGTTGAAAAGCAAAAATAAAATACGGTACAAAATATTTTTCTGCCCTCGCGTATCGAAACTATAAAATTATATATACACAACGTGAGCCAAAAAATTCATACCCAAGGTTACGATAGAATCATCGAAACGAAAAATATTAAAAACTTGAATTTTCCCGTTCTAATCTCTCCAAAGATATATTCTATCAATTATTCAAAGCACGTACGCTCAATTTCGCACTGAAAACTATCTCGTAACGTCATTACCTCCTCGAAACAACCATCCATAGCGTTTACAAGTACCGTTTCCCCAAACACGTGTACCTGGACAAGAATCGTTAACAAGAATACCATAACTACACAGGAACGACTGGTCGTAACGGCGCAAGCATGCACGAAATCGTTGAGCAAGTGCATATGTAAATCCTGTCGGTCACAACGAAGCTGTTGTTTGACGTGGAAAGGCTAATGGCCAGTTATAGGCGGTGGAGGAAACAGAAAGAAGAGGAGGAGAAAGGATGTCGAAGGTCGGAGGAACGGTGCACGTGCTCGACTCTCGAGCGTCCCCTTCGTCTTCTAGTCTCGCTATTCAAAACACGTGGTCCGTATTAGCGAGATCGGCGAATAATGGGCTAGCCAGGAAAGGACTCGGGTACACCGATCGACTCGAGTGACCAGGCTCAATTATGCCGCCTACGATTCGTGCATGCATCATTCTACGCGCAACGGTTAACGATGCGTGGAAAATGTCGCGAGGGTTGCGATGCGCTTCTCGGGGGTAAGTGATAATGGCGGGGTCTTGTTTTTGGAATACAAAGTTGGAGGGTTTGGGCGAAGAATGGTGTGGATGGTTTGGTTTCGGTTCTGGAAATGATATTGGAGAAATGATTTTTGGTATCGAGAGAGTGGGGTTGAATTTAGTATTGCAAAGGTGTGCAATGTTTACTGTTGGTATTAGGTTATTTTAATATTAAGGTATTTAAATAATTTTTTTAAAAATGATTTTTCGTATCGCGAGAGTGGGGTTAAATTTAGTATTGTAAATCTTAGTGTATAAATTTAGTTTGCCATTGTGGTGTAGGTAGTTTAGTTTCGGTTCTGGAAATAATCTTCGAGATATGATTTTTGGTATCGCGAGAGTGGGGTTGAATTTAGTATTGTCTGAATTCCATAAAATTGTTTTTATAAAAAATTCAACAATAAAAAATGGATGTTCTTATTATAAATATTCCGATCTTTCTTTTAATATATTTCACGATTAAACAGAGAAAAACAAATATTGATCTATTCACCATAAAAACTTATTTAATTATTTTAAATGAATCTTTAATGATCATGTATTACACTTTATGAATAATTACGAGCGGACGTCGATTTCTCAAACTTACATTATAGATTCACGAGAGACCAACGAACGTCGATGCTCGTTATCCACGTACACCATACACTTTCCTCGTTTACCGTTAATTACCGTCTCCGAGAAGCGATCTGAAATCGCCACCAAATGACAGAGTATTTATCCACGTGAACAGGAACGATAACAGGGAACCAGTTTTGCAAAGATGCTAATGAATAGGCCTTCGCAAAATAAACCGTGGAACGCTTATCCGTGCAATAATATCCACGTCGATATCCTGATTAGCCTATCAATTAACGGTGCCTCGGACATATATTCTTACACAAGCACACAAGTTTCGTTAACAAACGAGTCCTCGTTCCAATGACATCCGAAGTTTACCGCATAGCGAGGACGAATATTTTGCGCGACAGAAGAAAACGAAATCCGTGAGCCTTGATACGCACAGGCCACGGTGTACGGCCTCTTGATGTAACTTTACGACTAGCACTTAGCTTTTCACATAAAAACTCGCCTATAAATACCGCGCGTTATTTTCGTGTAAGAAATACCGGCAGACATTCGAGCATAAACGCGGCCAGACCGTAGCGATTCGGCCGCGTGCCTCGAAACACGCCGCTGAGAGGCGTGATTCGTATCTTTCTGCTCCCATTGCCTGGCCACCCTCGTTAATTTATATAACTCTACCTACGTTGTTCGTCTGTCTGTCGTTCGAAGCGTCTTCCGCAACCCCTTCGAGCGACGAAAGGGCGCTGCGCTCCACGCGTTCACGATTTACGCATTCTTCTGGAAGGGAACTAGGATCGTTTGGGGGGTTGCGTGAGTCGATTCGAAGTTTGTAAACTGAAGCTGGGAACGGTTGGTGTCGTGTGTGCTTCGGAATAAAATAATAATAGTTTTAACACGTTGACCGCCTCGTTCTCGGCGTGACGTCCTGAGCCGTGGCGTCCTGAGCAAAACATGTGATTTCGGCGCACCGGTCAAAGTGTTAATAGTAAATAGTGTGGAATAGTGTTTTGTCGTATGGCGATCGAAGTGGACGTTTCTCGAAATCGCGAAAACCCGGACGAACCCTTGAGAACATTGGCAGCGTGGCACGTGGCGAATGTTGAAGAGTAAACGAAAAGTAACGAAAGACAATCGATGAGACGCTATAAAAGGAGCGCCTCGCGTCGACTCGGGACTGTGTGAAAAACTATGGCATGCTGTGCGTTGCGTCGTTGTGAGTCATTAATAATAAGCGTTATAATATAAATTTAATAATGCGAAATTTATTGTGCAGATACTAAGGGGACAATTTTTTATATAAAAGAATATCTTGTTTCATTTAATTTATATAAATATTAAAAACCTAAAATATTACAAACCTAAAAGCCATATTTCGTAATAATCTACGAAAATCATTCTCAAACCAGGAAATAACATAACTTTGAACAAAACCTTTAGTATCTGTTACGTAAATTGAGGAAATAATCTTGAATGACCTCGAACAGCTCTTTGCAACCTCGAGTAATGATCGTAATATCCTTCAGGTTTTAAGCACAATTAACAAATACCATTGATTTAAACATAATTCGTATAAAGACACGAACAATAAAATAAAATCGTTATAATCATAATCAGACTGCGAATCTTCATACACTTATAGAAAATTAAAACATGAGAAATTGCACGCAATGCATGCAATATAAAAAGATACACAAAATATCCAAACTATAGTGCTTTTTATAATATCTGGTAGGTAAAACAATTTTTTACCCAAGTTTTATTTTTCGTTATATCCTAAAAAATATAAATTCGCATAAAAACCACAGTCTAATCATAATTAATACATAAGTAGGAATTACGTATAAAAATGTATATACACACGTGTACGAAATAAATAAATTTAAAAGATACACAAATTCCAGGAACCTCGAAGACGTCTTAAAAATTCTAAGCACATTCCTTCCGATTCGAAGGTTAAACGAGACGTTCCTCGTGTTCGAAGCTACGCGCCAAAGGGATCACAATACCAGTCTCTGTTTCCTTTCTCCAAGAGCACGACGGTCGATCTTGAGAGCTTCCGTGTGTTGTTCGAGACAAATCGGCTCAGAGTACCACTATTCTAAGACGCTGGCAACATCGTTTCAAGTAGTTTCGTATCGATACGCTGGTAAAGAAAGAAGCATCACCGGTCAGACCAGATATCGTCATCGTTTGTCGCGCGACGTGTCCCTCATTTGCTTAAGGATAAAAGCGGTAACATCGTCGACGACCATTGCACACGCCAGCGTACAAGCGTCTTCTTCATTTTTCCACCGACTATTTTTTGTCGGTTCGACGTTCCGTTATTATGTAACGAGCAGGCGAATATATCGGCGCAAAAACCGCCGTTACACTGGCTGACAGCTTGAGTAATACAAACTTCTCTTTCACCATCTCTGTCTCGCTTTCTTGAAAATACTGGACACGTTTCCGCGTGCTAGGAAATCATTTTTCATTGTCGAGGCGGCTGATAATGCTGCTTTTTAATTGCGTGGAAGAGGGATGCGCTGTCCGTTGCTCCACGAAGTTATTGGACAGATGGGAAGTAGGATAATTGGAAGCGCGATGGAGTTCTAAGAAGAATGTTGGAGGTCGCTTGTACAGTGTTGAAAGTTATACATTTTTTTGACTCTTCAATTTGATTGTAAAAATATTCTTTTACTATTAAAAAACACGGTAATATAATTTTCTTAACTCTCGAAGATCGGTTGCTCTGAGAGTTAAATTGAGAAGAGATTTTTTCTAACTCAGAATTAAAGTTTCATTAGCATGCGAATTTGAAGGGTGAATTGTGTAGAAAATTTAAAACATATTTTCACGCGTAGATATTTATATTTAGGACGCAATATTCTCCACAGCCGAGTCCAAACGACCCCTCGTCCCCAATTCAAACGGCTAACTACATAATTAGAGCGACAGGAATCAAAACTGATGAAAAGAAAAATAAAAGATTTAAAACTCTAAACGAATATCCACGAAAAAAAAGCATAATTCCTAAAAAAGATTCAACGCTTTGCAAAAAAATTTAAGATCACGCAATCATCGTAACTGCTTCCCAGCAACTGCCATTTCCTCCCATTCAACAGCTACAATATTCCAAATCGAGTTTTTCCCGAACCCCGATGAACGAATCCCCTTTGATCCCAAGAACATAATGCTCCCCTCCTGATTTCTTCTCTCTCCACCTCCTGCGCTCCATGTCCATTAATTCATCAGGCTGCCACGAACGTAGCCCGGCCGGTAATAACGTAAGAAAGACGCGGAATAAGAAGAGGCGGATGACGGAAGCGGCCAGGAAGACGCGGATGTATTCCGGTCACGGGACGGCCGGGTTGGTAGCACTGTCAGCGGCACGAGGCACGAGGGGTGGCGCACAGCAAAGACTCGTCGCGATATCGAGGGGCTGAGGCATCTCATCTTCTGGACAGCCTCTCGTCGTGTAACGTCATAAAAATAATCAGCTCCGTCCAATGAGCCCCGGGCGCACTTTGATCTCCTCCAGGCGCGTTTGTTTCGACGCTCTCAGGATTCCTCGGTGTTCTGGCTCGCGAATTTTTTTTCCAAGGGAGATCGCTGTCTGGAGGCGCCACGTTGGATAGCGGAGAAGAGCTGAGCGGAAGAGCAGGAGTTGGAGAGGGACGAGGCGGAAGAAGCCGGACGAAGTTCATCCGAAGAAGCGACTTTTCGTTGCTCTCAAAATAAAAAGTTAATGAGAAACGCGGCGGTGGGCTGAGGCTCGCACGGCTATTTAGCCAATGTCGGCGAGAATCGAACGAGCTTCGACGGGCAAGAAACCGACTGCTTATTTCGAAATTGACCGAGACCGCGGCTTTAACGACGTTTCAAGCACGTCGGATCCTTTTTCCATTTCTCGAAGGCGTGTTTTGTAATTTTCCAAGGTTCCAAGGTTCCAAGCTGTTCGAGGCGCCAGACCAATTTCCCGCGGCTGATTGAAAGGCGATTGATCGAGCTAGTTTTTCTTTTTTTCGAGTCGCATAGTTTTTTTTTTTTTTTTTTTTTTTTTTTGAGAGGAACAACGAACGATACTTTGGTTCGGTTCGGTTTGGTTTGCGCGCGTGTTGAACGAGGGATTGCAGGGTTGAAAGGATTTTGATAATACCGAGCCATTTCAGAGAATGTCGGGATTATTTAATCGCTTATTGTGGAAGAACATAAACTGTGCTGAAACTTTGGTATGTCTAGAATGACACGGAATGATGTCATCGCGAGCTTCGTAAGTACCAACTGATCTTGAATGCAAATAATACGACCAAAGACCACCCATAACCTTCAAACGACTTTAAAAACCAGTAACATAGGGAGCAGCATCGACTGAATTACCTTTTCATAGCTGAAAATACCTTGTCTGCGTCAATATTAATTGCACATAAAACCTCCAGAGAATAGGCCAATAGGTCTTTCATTAATACGTCGTAAACGTCAACTCCCATTACAATGATTCAATTCAACGAGAGACGGCAACAACTTATCCGCGTCTCTCGTTCAGAACTCTAAAATTCTTCAGCAGAAACACCTTAATCCCGACTGTCAATAGAGCATCGTATAATATACAAACATCTGAAATTCAAAAACCAATAAAGCATCATACAACGATGCTGCTTCTCTAAATCCCTGACAAACATTCCTCGAAGTCCTTCGCAACTCGATTCACCGAAAAATTGTAAATAACAGTACCAACGGCGTGTCCAGACGGCGTAAAGTTCACCCTTCCCAGCAAAAAAAAAAAAAAAGAAAAAAAGAAAGAAGAAAAACAGGAAAAAAGAGAAGAAAAAAGGAGAAAACGAGATCGCGATTCCCACCGTCACGATTAATTCCCGGGCAAAGAAAAATATCGCGATACGGTGGTTCCTGCGGCCGCCGTATCGCTGCAAATAAAATATAGTCCCGCCTGGTCGAATCCCTTGAATCGGGACCGAATATTTCCGCTTAATAGATCGCAACAAAACGCAACAGCGCTGCCAGACCGTTCCGTCTATAGATAGCTATTCAATGCGGAGAGTATCGACTGCACGGCTACGAACCAATGAGAGGATGCCGTGCATAATGCATACCTAGGATATATCGCAGTCGCGCAGCACGTTAAAACCCCCGCTAAGCGTGGAAAGGTATGGGTTGCGAGCCGTGTGTATCGCCAACACATACCCCCGTTACTCTCTGTGTTTAGCTAATAATTATAATTACGATATTGCAGCGCTGCGCACCGCATTGCCCTAGCAACCGCCTCCTGTCCTATTGATTAGATCGGCGAGCGACGGTTCGATAAGTTTACAGATATCAAATAATCGACCTTTTCCATGAAGCTACAGCCGATACTCGGCCGCTTTCGAATTTCGACTGCGTTTCCCGGTCGGTTCGCTTTGTTGCCGCACCGAGGCCGCTATCGGATCGAGCCGACGCATTTAATCAGTATTTACCCGGCCGGCAATTTATTTTACCCGCCATGCTGCCGCTGTTTCCGGCGACCACCGACCGGTGAATGTTAAATGGTACATGTTATGATTCAGACGGTGGTTTTATCGGGGATTGGTGATTGTGGTGCGCTCTTTTTTTTTTGTGGCTTCTTGAAAGGACTTTTCGGGGTTGGGGTGTTGGGGTCCTGACGATGGGCGTCGAAGCGCTGCTTCGAATAAGTGGTTGCTAATAAAGTATGGAAGGTGCATTGAAAATGGACCTTTCGAGTTTTTAAGATCTCCGGAATGGTTACTGTTAAACACAGATAGGTTATTTATGATTAAAATTCGGAGAATCAGCATGATATCGGATCGGGAGGTTTTATTGACGGGTGATGATCGCGAAGCAATTTGTTTCGCAGGTTCTCGAGAGGATTTAGGGGGTTATAATGCTAGGATTGAGATAGTGCAGGTTATAATTGGTATTTTGGTCTTCTCTAATAATTTATTGTAATTACTATCTCGCCAAGTTCTGTTCTACGTTTCCTCTCTCATTTTCCTTTTCACACCCTCGTTTCAATGTTTCCTTCTACCAATATTACGAACGTTTCTCTATTTATCCATCTAACCATCTTCTTTACACGAATTATCAATACAGGAACAAAAATCAATTAATTTCAGAGAGAACTACCCCCCTTTGCTTAACGCTCGCAACACAGCACTCTCCCTTCCCTCCCATCCTCCATTCACCCCATCGTACCCCTACCAACCTTAAAAAACCGACCCAAAAAAAAAAAGAAAAAAAGGAACCACCGAAAGGAATGTAAAAAAAAGGAACAAGTATTCGAATTCAATTCCGAAGCAAAGCGACCCCCAACAATCATTAACGAGCGAGTAATTGCTCGTTAAGTTCGGCGTGTCCATATGGCCGCGATCGACGGGGGGCACCGATGGACGATAAATTCATCATACAATAATGACCTTAATGAACTGCGAGGGGGCAACAAGTTCGGTCCCGGCTCGCTATGAAATATTCAGCCGGAATCAATCCCTGACTCTCTGGCCCGGGACGAGCCATGCTATCGAGAACATCACCGACGAGGGAAAGGGGTGGAAGGTATGGGGAGGGATCGAAGGTTCGAAGGGAGGGCCGTCGCACGAAGCTTCAAGGATTTCGTATCCTGAGGGGTGCGTGAGGACTCGCGTAAAGCGAAACGGAGGCTCGCTTAACCCTTGAGTTTGCGGCCGGGACTAAAGTAGTTATGTTTGTCCTTTGAGTTGATAGGAGAGCCGCTGCGGGGCAACTAGGCTAATCCTACGGGACTCGATATATCCTGCTAATGGGTCCGGTCCCTGTATGCCGTGCAGGAAGTTCGACGCGAGACCAGAAACGGCTTCGTCGCGCGCGCCCCGCCGTCTCTTCTCCCCTTCTCTGTCACACTCTGTCTGTCTTTCATGGCTACGCCGAATGTATTATGCAACGACATGCTTTAGTAGTCATTGTTGACGTTGATGGAACGGCTCCCTGCTTGTGTCCTGTTCGAGCACCGATATC
>SMSQ01001915.1:2230-12831 GCA_019453375.1 Ctenoplectra terminalis | reverse complement strand
AAAAAAAAAACTATCCCGCGATTCCTTGATTTCCTTTCAATTTTTTTCTTCCCAGTAGTCGATATTCGAGATAGGTAGAGGTTGATTGGTTAGCGAAGATCGTACAATTTTAGCGAAGAACGAACAGTCGGAAACTCATTCCTGTTGGAATTTTAGCGAGCGCGGTCAGTGACTGTGGAAAATATTACGACTGCGTTATGGTTGGATCGAAGCGAGTAGGTCGCTCTCAATTTCATATCTAAAAGTTCAACGTTGTACCGTATCTTTGTCTCGTGATTGATCAACTTATGCTTTTCTTTTCTCGAAGATAGTAGCTCGTTCAGGGTTTTCCGTGCAATTTTCACCGCATTTTCCTTCAGACTTGTACAACTTCGCCATTTACGTTTACGATCGTATTTCTTGATGTTGAAACTTATGCAAAGATAACTGCAAACCATTTACCGAGGTCGAAGGTTGTCTTATAAATCGAGCTCTTATTGCAGCTGGTGTTAGCGCAGACGAAATGTCTTTCATTCCCGCGATAGATTTTCCCCTTCTCTTATCGCCTCATTCTTATGTTTTTATCACAAAAACCGGACAGAAGCAGGTCAAAAATGGGTTTCCGTAGGATAGATCTATTAATATCTATTAATTGGTATCTTAAAAATTTTTTATATCGTTTAAATTATCCAATACTTTCAGCGTTTTCGCATAGTATTGAAAAATAGTTTGATTTTCGTCGCGTATTCTCCAAGAGATTCGATGCGACTCGAATCAATTTTCGGCACGAGAAAAATAAAAGGAATAAAAGAACTTTCTCGTATTCTCCCTTTCGTGGTCTCTACCAATTAGCCGACAATATAGCCTTTGATTCAGTCTCGGTGGTGGAACACAGATTAGCCCGTCTCTCTCGAATAATACATCGACGCGCTCTTCTTTGCGAGGACGCTGCTTTTGTCCACGATGCTCTCTACCTCCTCTACCCCTTATCGATCCGAGATTCTAGATCGTATTTTCTTACGTTTATTTTTTCTTCGCCGATAAATATTCGTTTCCGTTCGGGAGCTGCCTCCGAGAATAACGAATCGATGACCTTAACCGGATCGAATTGACATCCTTGTGAACGTGATTGTTATCTTTGATCGATCAACACGAGAATCTAATTATTAACGAAAATATCATTTCCGTGCTTGTTTGGACGGTATTAAGATTGTAATATATAAGATTGTATTCGGTTCTTTTAAATTCTTTACTTGTCTTACTTTACGCAATTAAAATGTATCCTAGACGTTATCGTGTTACAAACAGAAAAATTGTCGTTCTCTTAAAATCAATTGTACGCGTAGAAAGGTCGGTTTGATCTGTTTGCCTCCTATCGAAGCGATTTGTTTGTTGGTGCAATTTTCACCCCCGATCGTTCTTCGGTCCGAAGCTGCTGTTTATAATACAAATTTATCGGGAGCTTTCATTTATCGGAACAGACAGTCGGGTCAGCCTGTTGGCTGAGACACGAACGAGACGTGTACACACGGCACCGCGTGCAGCTGTGCGCGAAATTGATGCCGTGCCGCCTGCTCATTTGCAATTTCTACGTAAGGCGCGCTAGTTATTACCGGACAGCGCGATCAAAAACTCTGCCCACGAAAAAATCGATGAAACGATAAAAACCCGACCGATACGGAGCCACTACCGCGAATCTTGTACCAAGTAAATAAACCAACGTAGTCGCGTTCGCGTAGGCGCTTCAATTAAAAAATGTATCGATTACGACGCGAGACAATTCTACAACTTTTCTTCGAGCGAATGTACGTATCCCTCGTACGTCGCGTTCGATATACTTTGGTTCAAATGACTGAATCGTAGTTTTTCATACAAATTGTATAAATTTTGAATGCTACATTTTTTTAGTATCTTCCACGGTTTTCTATAAAATATATATTCTTTGATACAAATAGGTACGCTTCGATCGTTGGTAGTTTTAATGTTAAATAACTGGATACGTGGAAGATAATGATTTTCCTCGAAAAAGATTGAAGATAAACGTGTACTTTTAATGTGCAAAACGTTCGCGAGAGTTTACAAATTATGCGATAGTGTATATAACATAAACAACTAAAAAAACGTTTAACGAATACAACTGCGAAATTCGATTTATCTAAAGTACATACTTTGTACTGTAGTACATAGCGCTCTAATTTACACAATATAATTGTTTGTTTTCAGTGGAATGGATGTCAGGTGCGTGAAATCGATGCCACGTCTAGCCACGTCTAGCCACGTTACGATTTAATGACTGGTCTAATTGTCGTCACGGTCCATGACGGATATACTAAGCGGTCGGAATGAAATAGCCGCTTTTATCGTGTCTATGAAATGAGAGTAAGTTTTCTTTCTGCCCTCTCAAAGTTCAAAGGTTGGAACGATAATACGTTCACTTGCCCGACATCTCCGTTCAACAGATAAGAAATCTCCTTCGTTAATTTATATTTGAAGTAACCGCTTGTCTTCGTTATTTTCTCTCATTATCGCACTTCCTTTTATGCGAGTCACTCGAATTTGCTCGGTGACATTACGGCTCGATCGCATAACAAAATGGTCGACAAAACATATTTGCTTTACAATAAACAAGAGCTTAAATTTATTAGCTCGAACTGATAAAAAAAAAAATTTTTATTTTTCCTTTCATTCCCAATTTCTTAACTTCGTTGAAGAAAATCTGATTATTTTTTTAATGCCCCAAAAAATACCTTTATTTTCGTCTCGCAGAACAGGTATATTCGAATCACAAATAAAATACCTTTACTGCGGTTCAAATTATTTTTCAAATCGTTTTTTATTTTACTAGATGATGGTAGAAAGATTCCTAAGTTAGCGATTAAATATTTTTTCCGATTCGTGGTGCCATCTCGTTTGAATATAGTAAACGTTTTGTATCGGTAACGCTAATACATCGATTGCACGATGTTACCATTGTAGGACGTTATCCGAATCACGGATAGTAAATTTTTCAAGCAGACGAAAAATATAACCTTTCGCTACAGGGTGTCCAATTATTATCGAAAGTCCGAATGAATTGGAATAAAGGTTAACTGTCATCGTATGTATAATGGCGAATGACAGGGAGGTGTTGAGAGAAATTTGGGATGGTAAAATTCCCGTTTGTTTCACGCTCGATTCGGAGGAAATATGCGAACTGCAAGGACCTGATCCATTTTATCTTATGGTACCTAGGTTAAGTTACTTTCCACTCTGCACAGATAAGGTAAATAATACGAGTTGAATACTATAGAAACAAGTACCTGACCCATTTATAATTCTCTTCTCTTATGTATGGTTTTTTTTTTCTTTTTAATTAGGTACGAAAACATTTTATAAGGCATATACAAAGCGACAGTAAACAAGAGCATGAAATGTGGTTAGAATTTAATGGTATCCCCCTAAAATGGCATTATCCGATCGGTGTCCTTTTGGATATTTATTCCAACGATGTTCAATTACCTTGGAATATTGTTGTTCACTTTGATAGGTTTCCAGAGAACGTCTTGATGCACTGTCAAAACAAGTAATTATATCAGAGTACGATTTATTATTTATTTATTTGTAGAAAAATATTTAAGTTAATCGAATTGATATTTTAGAGAAGTAGTAGAAGCATATTTTCTTTCTTGTATAAAAGAAGCAGATGTATTAAAGCACAGAGGCCAGGTTGTATCTAGTATGCAAAAAAAAGATCACAATCAGTTATGGTCTGGTTTAATCAACGACAAGTTCGATCAATTTTGGTCCGTGAATCGGAAACTTATGGAAGCTAGTAACACAGAGGAGGGTTTTAAATACATACCGTTTCGTTGTTACACCACCGAGGACCAATATGTACAGAAACTTGTAAAACCTGTTAACGAGGAAGGTCAGAGAAAAACTTTAAGGCATTTATTGAACGAACTATTCCCAGACAATGAAAATGGTAAATACTGATTTGTTTGTATATGTTTTTTACAGTACTATGTATTATATGTATGATTTTTTTATAGTTAAAGTGCTCACTCATGGTATAGTCCCACCTTTGGAAACACCTCTTCAGTGGATGTCCGAACATTTGAGTTACCCCGATAATTTTCTACATTTAATCGTAATATCATAACCCCTATCGGAGCAATTGAATAATTATCAACCAGAATTTTGTAAACCGTGAGTTCGGTGCTGTTTTCTTTCGCCAGTATGACTGGCGTTCTAATTAAGATCCTTTTAATCTCTATGTCCTTTATCGCATATTTATTTTTTACGAAGCCATAAACATCGCTCTAATTTTTCTTAACGAAGATAACGATTAAACGCGAAGCTGTTATCGTTGCTTGTATTCTTGTAACGCACGAACGTATGCAAGTTTTATCGTAATTGCAATGCTGGACCTATGTTAAGATCGGACCGACATCGGACCGGATTTACTATAGATCGAACGAATTGTAATTCAATTAATAATTAATAATGTATTGAAAAAAATATATATATTGTATAAATATAATTATATAAATATTTAACAGGATAGCATAACGTGAATGTGAATATTTTAGTAGAAACAAAACAAAGATTAATTAATACCAAACTTTCGTAAAAAAAAAAAAAACTAAGAAAGGGAAAACGTTGAAGATGCCAAGTAATGTAATAAAGATACGATCGTTTAATTTATAATCGAAAACATTATATACGTTATAGGTTAATTTATTGCACAGCTATCCCGAGGTTTTCGATATATCCTTAATATCTGCGAGGACACGGTTCTTCCATCGTTGCGAGTTGCCAAAGAGCCAGCCGGTCTCCGCACAATAACAGGTTGATTTCCGTAGTTACTGTACTCCATGGTTCTGCGGCTCGTTCCAAAAGTTAAATAGTTTACGACTTCCTTCTTACTTTGTTGTTCCTGTAACACACCGATTTACGAGCCATTAAAATAATTACGACTCGAAAGAATGTACATAATCACACATACACAAGGTGTTTCAAAGGTATAGTTTGTGTGTTAAAACAACTATCTCGATTTACAAATAGGATTAATAAAATGTTCTTTCTACATTTTATTGTATTCCAAAAAGTGACACTTTTTATCGATAGGAATACCTTGTCGATTATTTAAAAACCTATTTGTCGCAGAAAAACAATTACTTTGAATATAATTAGGGACGTGTCTTGATATCTTTTGTAAATCTCTTCTTTAGTCAATACAGCCTTTTCCTCGGGTGATTCATAGCGCTCCGTCATTTACAACTATTCTTTGGTAGACTCCAACTTAGTAGACTCGAAACCTGTAACAAATATCAGTTTAGAAATTAAAGCGATGCCCGTTTGATTAGACTCCGTGATTGAAAGATCTTCGATCCTCGTAAAAATTCCTATACTCAACGATCCTGTAAAACTATCGATCAACGAAGATTAAAGTTTTCTATTTTGAAAAACGATGTCTACCAAGAGAAAGGAAAAAAGTATACACGCTAACGTAGGAAAAATGTATTTACACTGTTTTCAAAATTAATATTCTCCACTTTATTCAACTATAATACTTTTCCTCTCGATCAGGTCTGAGAATATATCATAGTACATTATTAATGTATTATGGTATACCGGTAAGTTGATCGCAAGATTTAGCTTTTTAAAACAACTTTGTTAAATCGAAGATCGTTGATAAAATACGGTCTGGTTCGATGCTTTTTAAAGTCGTTGGTAATTTATAAGCACTGTCCGATGATATCGGCGGACGGACAAGATGTACACGGTAAGAATAATCAACGAAACTTGAGACTTTGTCGCCCCGTTGATCGTTAACTCGCAAACAGAAGGCACGTTATTTGTCTATTGGAATGAAGCCAGGAACTTTTTGGTATCCCATTCGAATTTCCGGTTGAGAACGCCAGACGCGTGGAATTCTGTCTTGAATTTTTTAGCATTGCAGACGCTATTTTATTACTCTTGAATACAAAACGATTCAGCAAAACATATAGCGTTACACAGTCATAAAACTTGTTGCAGGGAAATCAACTTCGTTTACTCGGACTTAATATTAATTCAAAACAATTTACATCTCCGAATATGTGACCAAAGTAAATATATAATTTTAATGTAAATTTTTTGTTTACACGTGCCACTGCACCCTTCCTAATTGCATTGCACCAATCGGTGACATTTATTGGCGTTGATTGAAGCGTTGCATCAGTCATACTTTGATTCAAGGTCTACTTTGCGCGCACGCGGTGGCCTCAATAAAAACGAATAGCGTCGTTATTGCAATTTAATATAGAAAACTTTCGACAAACGTCATTAATTCTTTAATACGGACACATTCCATATTATTGAACACATTTTGCAATCGAAGATAGCACTGATTTTATTTTCTTATTATTTGTAATTTTTAATTTTTTAATCAAGCTTAATATTTTTAAATTAGTTGCAACCCAAGGGAACGAAGTATATGGCTTGCAATGAGAATAATGATATATTTATTAATCTTTGAATGAAATTGCAGGGAAGAATCGATAAATCAGTACAACTGCAATGCTACCGTCGATAACACGAGTGCCTGTAATTTACGATCACGTTAAAGCTTTCATAAATTTGCAGAAAATTTACGACAACATTCTGAATCAAATGTTTTTTACCATTATACGATTTGGAATTAATTTTTGAAATCATATTTTATTAAGCATAATTCAGTATATATGTATAGATCGCATGAAATTAATTATATCTCCAGTTTAATTGTCGCTTATTCCAATTCAATTAGTTAGAGCATATGCTCCAGTGATACATAAGAATATGTTGCATCACACGCACGTGTGCAGCTGCATGCATCACATTCTTCAGTCTCTTCGTAAGTTCAAAGAAACGTTCTATAAAAACTGCAATTCATTTTGTTTCTATTATGTTACGTCTTCCTACGCTTCAACGATGAATGTAAATAAGAATACACTGGTTGTTTCGTAAAAACTCATCGAGTTTTAACAATGAACAAACGTTTAGCAATTCAAAAACAAAAAAAAAGTGCAAAACGTTAAAAAACCTTTACATCATTTATCGGCACGAGTGCATAGTCGACGAACAACTGCATGGCGCGCAGGCAAGCGTGTGGTTGCGTGCTTAGAAAGTTTAGCGAGTACGTGTGCGATCGTCGATCCGCGGATACTACCAATCAACCACGATAACGGAAACAATGCATCGATTGCAAGTCGTACAATTGTATGAGTGTGCATCCGACGTGACTACTTTCAGTACACGAGTCACCATGAGTTGGCTTCTGCTTATCTCCGGCATGGCTACAGTCCTCGTTCAAACGCGGCACAATTATTTACAAGCATCGCGAAATTGTACTTATTTTACTTTACGAAGGTAAAACACTTGACATAGGGTACTGCAGAATATCTGAAAATTTAGTACATCTAACGTGTACCGTGTAATTTGAAATAGAACATCGCAGCAACAGTATTTCACGAGTTTCGTGGTGTATGAAACGTTTCATTAGATAAGATTAACATCTTCGTTAAGAAAAAGAAAGAAAGAAAAAATAATCGTTAAAACAATAGCTGGAATGATATCGATTTGTGATTTTTCAAACGTGTTCTCGAACGACACAAGATACCTACTAGATATTTCTTGAAACACCGAAACTTTATTCCTGTTGTTGCCGTTAGAAAGAAGAAGGAGAAAATACAATAAATTCGTAACGACGATAGAAAAATTATAAATTCGATAAAGGACAAATATTGCGATCGTTCGAGCAAATTATCTATTTTTTTTTTTTTTTATATCCGTAACTATGTTTTTATGCTCGTCACACGAATCGATAGATCGCCCAATACATAGTCGAGCGGAACAAGATTGAGATCAAAGACGCCACCGCTCTCTTGAAGTCAACTTGTAAATCGGCGTTTGTATCTTTGTTGAAGTGTGTCAACTTTTCTTAAATTATCAGTTTTCTCGTTATCTCGAGGCGCTCGGTTTGTCATACGCGCGCGGGCCTCAAACAAATGCATATAATCATATAGGTTCTCTCAATTGGGTTATCTGGATGCGATTACTAATATTTAAAGCTAGAGAAAAAGTTACACGGCTGATATTATATTTTCGAGGGTAATGAACGCTATAGAGCAACGATTCTACGATATGAATTTGGATTCTACGATAGAAACGTTATCACAATCTGTTTTTATATTAAATATTGCGAAGCAGTTTGAAAAAATGAAATCTTCGATAAAGGAAACACGGTGTAGTCAAGGTTGAAAAGAAAGGAACGACAGCGCTATTATGATCGATACAGAATAAAACAAACGGAACTTTCATTTAAAATAGTCTCTTATATTTTCTCTCAAATTTTCATAATCTACGCGTGTGTGTATAATACAATATTTAATACAATGATTTTTGTTTATTCAATCATACAAAAAAAAAACGACGCGTGAACGATGCTTTTCTCACCGTGCACGACGATCATTCTCAATCATTTTCAATCATTCTCATTCCCTTTCTCTCGAAACCGTTCAGTTTCTCCCTCTCACGCTCTCGCTACGTTGCTCTCGGTGAATCACAATAACGGATATGGTCGGTAATCGGGCACGTTTTACCGACAAATTGAGAAACATGCGTGCCGTCGGGATACTCCAAGGCGATGAATCGAATAATGGATCAAAGAGAGAAAAATACGTAATCCCCGGAAGGCGAGGTATCAACGATTCTTCCGTTACTACACCTTGAGCTGCCTTTCGGCGAAGGAGCTCCCATTCTTTCCGTTTTAGTTGTCGATCAATTCTCGGAACGAAAACACGACCGATCCATCGTTTGAAAATCCAACGCGAATTAAATGCAAACCGCTAATAATGACCGAAGACAGACAGTGGACGGGCGGAGAATATAATATCAAAGGAAGGAAGAAAAAAAAAAAAAAAAATGTTCTACGTACGTTAATATTTCAATCGATCTAATTTATTCGATCAAAAATAAAAGAAACAAAATAATGGTTTTCGTTTGATGCAGTCGAAACAACGACCAATAAATAAACGAATAAATCTGAATACTGATATTATAACACGCTTGGACGAGTCACCGGTGTTCTCTTTCGCGGAGCATATCCTTGCCAAGAGTCGCGCGAGAACGCTTCTTCGCTGCGAAGAGGATTATGAAAATATGTGGCTCGTTCTAAGGACGCGAGACACTTTGGTCCTTGATTCCTCCTCGTACCAGCGAAGCTATAAGGCACGAGCGATCTTTAAAAGGCACCGGGCGAGTTTTCAGGCGCTTCGTTCGTACATTTACATACAACTTGATCGTATTAAAATATAATAATTATGTATACATATACATATTTATTTATATTTATATATATATATATATATATATAAACTCGGTCTGTCTCTATCTTTCAACGCTATATATAAATTTTTTTGTACATATACGATACACGAGCATTATGCTTACAACATAATTACTTTTTTTATTTTGTGTGTGTGTGTGTGTGTGTGTGTGTCGTTCTGTGTATACATATCTCTACGTACACGTGTGTACGGACTTTAAAACGCGGGGGCTCGCCCACGAAACTTTTCTCCCCACTATTTCGAACCAACCATTCATTCCCTTCACGCCTCTGCCCCACTCTTTGTCCTCCGTTCATACAGTTTGATGCACTTAAAAAATATTGCTTATACAATGCTTTATGCCTCGTTTAATAGACTCTTATGGGCTCTGCACACGGAACACGAGCGTGCGCGCGTTCGAAACGCGCGCTGATACACACGCAGCACGCACGCATTTATTTCTCGCACTATCGAGCACGCTCTCTCTCTCTCTCTCTCTCGTCAGTCGGTTCGACGCTACGTTTATTATGTAAAACGTTGTTATGGCATTATGTAATTCATTATGGCTTATGATTACGCTATATTTTATTGTACATTGCCACCTTGACCCCATCGACGAACGCGGACAAGGCTAATACGGTTGCTTCTCCTGTCATCGCGACTTCCGATTCTCGAAGTCGATTTTTTGTTAAAAAATATATTAAAGAGATCATGGTAAAACAGACAAAAGATGAGGTAAAAAATTCGTCGATATGTTTTTCAAATATATTGGATAAAACCGTAATGGAGAGCGCAAAGAATATTTTTTTTTTTTGTACTCCAAAGACATAGGTAAATATCGTTGACCTACGCATGACGCGATCTATCCGAAGCGCAAGTGCATCTCGCTGGTCGATAATGCCCGCGACTGTCGTAACGCGTGAGATTAGTCGCGCTTGGAACGAGCTCGATTGAGACTGAATATTGAAACATTGACGTAACTGCTCCGTCTGCGATAGTAATTTACAAAATTGCCCTTCTTTGCTGTGACGCGTTCAATTGCAGAATCGTAGAACGCTATTTTCGGTATCCCATCCAGATGAAACTTTCTCGGGAAACCATATTTTTGCGAATTGCGTCACACGCATAGTTATCTCCTTCCTATCGATTCTTGGAGATAGCGATCGATTATCAGAAGCGTAACGGAACAAGGAATTTCTGAGTTTTTTCCGTGATCGTCCGCTGATTCAGAAACTTTCTTTGCGATGATAGCGGGGAGGACGTTTGACGATAAAAAGAAAAAAGAAAAAA
>SMSQ01001913.1:26603-45070 GCA_019453375.1 Ctenoplectra terminalis | reverse complement strand
TAATATTAGGTCATCCTATAAATAATGTCGTTCCTTGACGCTAATTTTCACTGTTAGATATTAATATTTATATGACTTTTACATTAATCATGACTGTATTGACCATTGTTTTTTATAATTTTTTCTTATTTTTCAAGTAGTTTCTGGATTCCTTATTCTAAAAATTTGGGATGCTTTTACCTAGAAATCTTCAATGTTTATTTTAAGTGGCTATTATTGTAGAATTTTTGTTATCGATTAAAAAATGTTATAATAATTGGAATAAGTAGTAATTGTAGCGAACGTGGTACGAGTTCCCGACTTTTATTTTTAGTTTTTTAAACGCTGTATCGCATACAGCAAAGACGACCTCGGAAGAAATTAAAAATATCCAACATTTTTCTTTTTAACTAAAGAATCAAATTATTTAACAGATGGGAAAAGATCGTGAAAAGTAATGGTCGATGTATCGATGATTAAAAATAAATGTATGTTTTAATATTTTGTGATAAAAATTAGTGTCGAGGAACGACATCACTTATGGGATAACCTGATATTTCATATCTTGAAAGGGTAAAAATAGTGAACGACGACGTATGAAAGATTACTTTTAAAAATGATCTTCTTAACTCAAACTTCAAACTATGATCTATCTTTAGAATGCGAAACTATTTTTAAAAGTATTTACATAAGCAACAATTTATTCTAATTCTATTCCGTAGTAAGATTTACAAAAATTAGGTTTCGTCGTCAATGTGTTAATGTCATAAATCCACTTGTTTTTGCTTTAGCAAATACATTTATCTATTCAAGTATCAATTAAATGCACGCTGGACTATCGCTTCCAAACTTATCCTAATATGAAAGAATATACAAAATACCAAATTTATAGTGCTTTTTATAACAGCTGCTAAGTGAATTAATTTTCTACAGAAGTTCTCTCTTTTTTTTTACTATCGCTTCCAAATTTATCCTAATATGAAAGAATATACAAAATACCAAATTTATAGTGCTTTTTATAACAGCTGCTAAGTGAATTAATTTTCTACAGAAATTTTCTTTTTTTTTACTATCGCTTCCAAACTTATCCTAATATGAAAGAATATACAAAATACCAAATTTATAGTGTTTTTTATAACAGCTGCTAAGAGAATTAATTTTCTACAGAAGTTCTCCCATTTTTTTTTACTATCGCTTCCAAACTTATCCTAATATGAAAGAATATACAAAATACCAAATTTATAGCGCTTTTTATAACAGCTGCTAAGAGAATTAATTTTCTACAGAAGTTTTCTTTTTTTTTTTACTATCGCTTCCAAACTTATCCTAATATGAAAGAATATACAAAATACCAAATTTATAGCGCTTTTTATAACAGCTGCTAAGAGAATTAATTTTCTACAGAAGTTCTCCCATTTTTTTTACTATATTTGCCAACATATAAATCTGCATAAAAATGCACAGTAAAATAATAACAGTCGGTTGTTTACCAATAAGAAACTATACAGAGCTACGAAACCAAGTTTTATGATAGAAGTTTACTTGATTAAAAGACAACGATTCTTCGGTTCATTTTGTTTAAGCGAAGATGCAAGTTGGTAGCGTAGGAAGATACCGTAGGTGTGAAGATTATTTTGTACAAAGATTAACAAGTAGCCCCGAGCTATCCATTCCCTTGAGATAAGTAGCGTTCGATGTATTCGCCGCAAAATGTAGAACGCCGTTCAACGAAATTGTTTCAGCAGAGAAACGCGGATTCACGTTTAACGCAAACTTTAATGAATGGACGTGTTCGTGGTAGCGAAATAACGTGCGTTAGAAAATCATGTGTAAGTGCGGAAATTCTCACAATTTTCGAATTTGTTCTACCGTGCACGTACCGGGCGATGCAATGAGAACTGGCTCTCCGAAATAACCTAATTTGAATGATATTGCGGCCGTCTGGGTATCTCAGACAATTAAAGACGCGAAGAAATCAGAATGCTCTTGTTCAACGAGCGTTACTGAATGCAATGGTGTTTTTATAAATTTTGCTTTTAGGGTTCATAAGGTTTGATTGTTATTCGCATGTATGAAATGGCCGTTCGGCCATTTTCTAAACATTTATGCACCCACATTGCCGAAATTGGTTCGTTGTGGTTGAATATCGCTAGTTTTCGTTCTGATTAAAATGTTAGACTGAAATGAAATGATAATGAGATGTGTAGATAAAAATAAAAATTTATTATTATTTTAATAGTTATCCGACAGCACATTAATGTGTTATTTCTTTACTATCGGTAACCGGCTGGTGACATTTTAATGTATTTTCCGACAGTCGTGTAAATATAAAGAATATAAACCTAAAGTGAAAAAGCAAGGAACTCAATTGTTTTTTTATTATAAATAAATATAATGAAATGTTCACTTATCTAAGTTAGACAATAATATAATTTGTTATATATAAAATATTATATTATACAAAAAATGTTATTTTAAATTTTAATTTTAAATCTAAATTATAATTAATTATTTTAAATGTTACTTTTAAAATACACATAATTTTGCCGACCGTAGACTTAAATTTTGCTCTGAAAGAGTTGGACGATTAAGTGTTAATAGCACAATATTATGGTGTGTTAATATAGTATTGTAGAATTAGTATATTTGAAAGTAATTTTTTATTTATAATTGTTAGAGGTAGAGGATCGAGAAGAAGACTTTTTGTGTAATAAATAAATTGTATTGAAATACGACGAAGTAACGAGAATGCGATGACAGAGAGAACTAAACTATAATCTCATTAAATAAATATTTGTTAAACGCATGGCAACTAGAAATAGATATTAATACCATTTAATGGAAGGGATATTAATCTCTTATCTCTCTAACAATAATTTTAAATTTACCCGAATTATTTTCGTCTAAGATGAATTATGAATTAACACCGGAACTACCGGCGATTAAAGTAGACTTGTTTGTAGCAAAGAAATCAAACTGATAGGTATTTGAAAAAATATCTATAGTAAAGGTAAGAATTCTTTGTACGTATTTTTTACAAAGGGTTGTAGAAAATCTCCAAAGATACATCATTGTAAATTTATAAAATTTCTATAAGAAATTACGAACCAGTCATTTTTACTGGTAGTTCTAGTGTTAAGAAAGTATATGTCGTAAGAGAAATAAATCATCGTATTCGTTACAGAAAGTGATTAAAAATTTCTAGAAATGCATCGTTGTTAATTTATAGAATTTGTATGAAAAATTACCAAGTCATTTTGACCACTTCGGTGGTTCTAATGTTAAGTTAGAAAGATAATATAAAAATGTAAACATAAGATATAAAAAAATAATTATATCAACTTTGAAATTAATATTTACATTTAGTTTGTCAACAATTTTATAGAAAATCCCCCCAAATATATCATTGTTAATTTATAAAATTTCTGTAAGAAATTATAAAGTCATTTTGACTGGTTCGATAGTTCTAGTGTTAATTACCTCTGAAAGTTGAAATAAATTAAGAATGATTTACGTAAAAAGATACAAGCGTCGTCCACAAATTCTTGAATCAGAAACATAAAGTCAAAACATATTAATGTGAGCCAGGAAACAACCAATTAATGAATAATCAAATCCACTTCATCCTATACTAATTAATCGATAAATAAATGAAGATAAATAAGCTACGGTGTTTGACGAGAATATGTTGTCATAATATCGAATTACGTTATTCGTTTAAATATTTATACATTTATCGATATATATCGAACAAATATTCCAATCGCTTGAAAACAATTTCTAATTAATTTTTTATTTCATCACATTATAATTTTATTACCAGATCATAGGCGTTTATTTATATTTAAAACATCCAACTTTTTCGGTGTTAAATTCAGGTTTCTATGTTACACGGGTTACTATATTTTATTTGTTCAATCAAAAGCATGCGAATTCACGTTAAAAAAAAAAAAAAGAAAAAAAAAGAATGTAAAGAAAGAAAGTTAAATATAGATCTCTATGTTACACGGGTTACTATATTTTATATGTTCAATCAAAAGCATGCGAATTTGTTAAAAAAAAAAAGAAAAAAAGAAACATTGAATTTGTAACTCTACAAAGAATTCAACAATTCTGTCAATAGTTATCTGTCTATATTGTATATCAAAGGTTGTTCTCCACATTACACCCTTATGTAAAACAGTCACATATGATCGAGTTTTAAAGTTGTTTTAATCAATAGCAAAACAGCACGCAGCGAGAAAAAGAGTATTTCATCAGCTCACTTAATTTTAACAAGGAAAATTGTGACTCTGTTTAAATTAAATTAATTAAATTTAAATGATTTTCAATCTTAATAATATCAGAGATGTTCAATATATACTACCACTAATCGTCGATATTTTTTTGAACAAACAAACATGTGAACTTTTGAAAATCCCAATGAGAAAACTGGGAACAATTCTGGGTTCGAATCGAAATTCACGTTTCTTTCTTTTTAACCCATTACCGTGGTATTTGTTTGTTTTTTGTTTTTCATTTATTTTTCATTTGTAGCTTGAAAAAGAAATATTCCAAACGTAGGTCGGACTATCATTTATAGGAAAAATATGAAATACTATTAAAGTCTTTATTTATTGAAAAAAACTGAGACGTGTCATACATTGAAGGCCACGATAATAAATAATAATTAGAATTGAAAAATAAACGAACGTTTAACTATCCTTATGTTTTTGTAGAAAATGTTACAAGAATATCTGCTTAGTAAACGTTGGTTATTATACTACATAATTGATTGAGAGGATTAATAATTGCGAAAAATTAAAAAGAAATAATAATGTGTTTTATTTTTGATAGGATATTTCCAATGAATTTAATGAAAATTTATATTGCTTTCATACGTACAATAATCCTTGTGTTTCCACCCCACGTTACTTACGTTTGATTTGCATAATCCTGTATTTGAGTTTCTCTCTCGTTTACTGTCGGTATGTGACATACTGTTTTGTTACACGATAAGAAATCTTTTTATCTCGTACATAGGTACTCATTTAAATAGTGAAACATATCGTTCAATGTCAATAACGATAACTGATATTATTAAATAGAAAATAGACGTGGTAATAACTGTAAAATATTTTTTAGTATTTGTCAATTTACTTCATGAAGGTTCTTAAATAGCTGTGGAGTTAATTTTGAACGATAGCTTAATAATTTGCGTTAGAAAAATTATGAAACAGTTGTGGAATTAATTTTGAACAATAATTATAGTCGAAAGATATATCTTCGATAAGTTCGTAAAATTGTAAATCATTTATTAAATTATTTATATTTCTCAAAGTATAGATTTCATATTTATTTCAATAGGCAAAATGCGAATACTCTTAAAATGTTTATTAGAAAAAGAGTAATCGATACAAAATTATTGTCAATGATCGATACTTTTTATGACAATTTAGCCTTGAAACATTTCACAAATAATGTTCAATATAATGCTATTGGTGCAAATTTGACTGGAAAAGTATCTTCAGGCGTTATGAATTTATTACCCGCAATAAAACCGTTCTGATAATATATTGTCCGTAAATATCGAACAGGTCTTTAAACTTTTCAATAAGTTGGAAAATTTTGTGGAAGCAAGAATTTTTGATACGTTAAAATACTGATTCAATTTCTTTTTACTCGAACTAGTCAACCAAAATAAAGAATATCTTTTTTTTAAATCCACTTCCCAATGACAATTATTTAATTTGCTATAATAAAATAGTAATAAAACTGATAGTTGATTTTTCGTTAGAAATTAATTTTGCATTATTACCAAAATTATTCGTAATAATATCCACGTTGAAATTCACGATACGTATTTTCTTTTAAATCATTAACATTCACAAGTAATGCTGAAAATTTAATGTAATTTAAATTTTGACACGTCTCTAAACACATTTTACAATTTGATTATATTACTATAATAAACGTAAGCTCAGTATGTTCGTCAATAGACGTGACAAATATTGTTGCACGAAGTGAAATCGTCTTTAATCCACGTTATCACAATTCAAATGGTATGAAGCGTGTTTTGTCTGCATGGGGTAAGTTTATCTAAGGATTACTTTGGCATTACCGTTCATTAAGGTTCAGCGAATATGCCATTTGTCGAATAAATCTGTTATATCTAAGACAGATTTGCAATTACAGATAAACCATAAATCAAAACTATTATAGAAAATGGAGCATGATTAATCCTGTTATAAAACATAATTATTTCTGCGCATACATAGTCATTCTCTAAACATTGCAATTTTATTATATGTACGGCATTATTTTACCAATATATTTTAAACGTAAGACCAATATCGTTTATTAATTGTTATATTTATAGTTAAATAAAAAGATTAAGAAAAAAAATTAATCTTCGATACAAAAACTCAATTATAACAATTAAGTTTCTAATTTTTGTCAAAGTGTCTGTCTAATGTTTCTCCAAATAAATAAACATTTTTACAGATAATATTCGTGCAAAAATTACTTACTTTCTCGTTAAGCAAATATTATAATTGTTATAATTGCTAAATTGTTCTGTAAATATTTAGGGCTGATAAAAAGGAATTATTTTTAAAGTTATTAAATTTAAAATACCGACGGATGTTATTCCTTCTCCATGGGTACGCAGACACCACAGACGAGGTACAGGAGAGTCCTAACAATTTATGAGACTTCGTGTCCATCGTTCTGAAATACCGACCGTGTAAAAAATCACACGTTTCGTTATGCCCTCTACCATTTAAAACGGTGAGTTCAGTTTTCCGCTCTTGTTATATTTCTCTGAGGATAACAGGAGCGTATAATCGTAGCAGAAGCACAGCAATTTACAATTTATCTGCACTTATATAAATACCTAACAGACCTATTCACGAACTCATGCGATGTATTCAAGGACTCCTATGAATTAGACATAACGAAATCCAGTGCGAACAAAGTTTGTCTCCGGAAATTAATTCCGAACAGTACCCATGTCCAAATTGAATACGTCCGAAAAGGGTTAGTATCCTGATAAAAGACAGTCTTCGAGAATATTTTTGTCATGGTAGAATAATTTACCGTTAACAATCATACAAATAATTGAAATAAAATTTACTACGATACGTAGATTCTCACAAGATACCATTGAAATGAACCGATCAATTTGACCAACAACGACACACATAATTATTTAACAATAAATTTTACCAACAATCAAATTTATAACAATACAATTTAAAAATGTATCAAATACATAACAATACAATTTAGATCTCGACGGAATTCAGGAAAAATTTCCAGCGAAAAGCTTTTCAAATTTGCGCGCGCAACTCCTGGGCCCGCGCGGTGCCCCCCACTCTGCCAGCCGAGCTTCGGTCGCGTGGCGTCATTCCTCTCTGGGACATCGTGGCGCGAGGACAAGTCGTGCTTTTCGAATCGAGGTTCGTAACCTTATATAACCTCACTCTACCGGCATAGTTTCCATATTCATTATTCACCGTATACAACCTGTTGAACATGGCGAGAATAAATTAAGTAATTTTGGTGTTTAATATTGTTGTCGATTCGATTGTTAGTAATTATTCGATATTTTTAGTTCGCGAAGTACATATTGAGTATCTATAACGCTGTTTAGATTGGGTCGGGATATAATTGTGTTTTATTCAGACTGATTTATTTTAAGTTTGTCATTTTTATTTGTTACAGGCAATTTGTTTGAAGATAGAAGCTCCAGCTTTTAACGCCGCAGCCTTTAATGACCAAATTGAAGAATTCTGAGGAAGATTGGTATCGTCGAATTTATTTGATCGAAGATGGACGTATGGTATGTCTTTTTATTACTTCTTTTTAGTAAATTGTTGGCGATATGTGATATACAATGTGTTTGGAATGATATCGTAATATAACTGAATAAATAATTTCATAGATGGTTTAAAAATACTAAGCAGGAAAAAATGAAACGTTGCTTCTTTGTTTTACAAATATTAACACTAAACCTACCAAAGCGGTCAAAATGACTGGCTTGTAATTTCTCGTAGAAATTCTATAAATTTACAATAATGCAATTTGGGGGATTTTTCGTGATTTTCCGTAAAAAATATATAGATGAAGATTCGTTTTCCTTTCGTTATATATTTCTTTAAAACACCTATCATTTTTATTTCTCAGGTTACAATTAGGTCCATTTTAATCGTCGGTAGGTTTAGTGTTAAATAGTTAATTTCTTTGATGCAAAATTATTTTAAAGCAAAATGATAATTACACAGTAATAATTTAGAGTCTTTGGATTTGTTCGAATTTTATCACGTGTTAACCAAAGACCCGAATGACGCATATTTTTCTGAACGAATGTCGTGGTTATTCTTGTAGAGTCAAGCTATTAGATTTCAATAGCTTCACTAATTTCACGAAGCAGCGAGAACTGTAAACATGAACAGCCTTGAACGCGCGATCACCGCGAACGCCGTCCCGCCTTAATATCGATTATATATCACGCCACCTGTGCGTGTTTACGGTACGAACTTGGATTTTCGCAAGCATTTCCGAGAGTCTGTGGAACGCGTGGCTGTTTACAATTAGAAAATACGAACAGATTAACACTCAACGAATATTCACAACACAGTTCTCGCTGTCTTTCAAAACAGTTGTGTTACGAATAACTACTCACAATATGGATGGACAATATTTTATTGGTAGCATTTATTTCGAATTTAATAATTATTTAGAATTTTATTTTTTACGATATTGAAATAATAAATTGGTTAATGAAAAATTAACAATAGCAGCTTGTTGGATACGCGAAAGGTGGTATTTATTTAAATATATGCTCAATAGGTAGATAAATATTAAAAAATAGTTTCAAGTCATTTTTTAACCTCTCTTTTTGTTCTTCCACAGGTTGTTTGTGACCGCGCGCAATGCGGTCGGTAGAGTCGGTGTTTGTTTTATAAAAGTCTTTTATTATTCGTTAGAGCATGTAGCTCTCTGTAAATTAATCATAGTAGTCAATTAGGGAATTAGAGTCAGTGTTGCTGCGTGTAAATTGTACAAAGTAGATTTATTCGCGAAACTAGAGTCAGTGTTTGTTCGCCGATTATAATTACACGGTCGCGTTTGACTAGTCTTTTATTTTTTTATTTTTTTATTTCATTTAAAATATTCGTAACCGGTAATTAGAGTCACTGATGCTTGGAAGGACTCTAGCGTGGCTCCAGAGGCCTATATTGTAAGTATGTTTGCATTTTCTGTTTGAATTAATTTTTTACTTTGTATTTGCTCCATTTTTTTTCTTTTTCTTTTAATTTGGAGGATTACTGAAAATTTAGAATGTTTTAAATTTCTATTTCTGTATCAAAGTCAAAATCTTCTAATAATGAGATGTGTAACTTTAGGAACGAATAATAATATTCTGTGTTTTTCTTTTGAGATTTTCAGAGCTTCTCACCCTTGGTTTTGATAGATGACTCCAGGACACCTTCCTCTGGTTCTGAGCAGGTATGATCATTATCAGAATAATATTTTATTCGAGCAACTGGTTAAATTGAATTTTTATTTGATTTTATAAATAATTTTTTAACCAAATTTTTAATCGGAATTAAATACTTGGCAAATAAATCGTTTGAATATAATTTACTTAGATAAAATTTAAGAATTAATTTGCATACATCCATATTTTGCGATCAAATTATTCTATTTACAGTAATTATTTTTTATGTTAACAGATGACTTTCCCTCGCCTGGACGACTTCGTCCTGACAGGATGACTTCCTCTCGACAGGTTGACTTCCTTTCGACAGGATGACTTCCCCTCGGGTAGATGACTTCTCATCCTTCGCATCTATCGGTGAGTCGCATGCATTTTGGTTCCTCCGGTCGCTCAATCATGCCGTAGGATGAAAGATCCGAATCGGCACGGGTGACCGGTTGTATTACGTAGATTTCTCGCGATCACAGTGACCATGGGTATACATTATACCCATGAGTAGTAACATTTCTTGTATATTGATCGTGTCTTATTTATTAGCTATGGTTAGGGCTTCTTGTACATCGCGTTTCTTTCATAGTAATTATTTGATTAATTATAATCAATTACTTCAAATATATTTTTATATATTTAAGCCCATAAAAAGCCCATATCAATATTTTTATGAATAAACGAAATCTATGAATAATCGAATATTCTAATGGTTCAGTATTTTTTGAATGATTTTATTTAAGCGTTTTTCGTGGTATAGAAGTCGGATACCATCCGACTTCGTTACTTTGAGAATTGTAATAATAATAATTATTATTATTATTTCAGAATGATGATTAGTATTTCCATTCTTATTTCTATGATAATATGTAATATACTTAATCATACTATGTATAAATTATTATTATGTATAATTGATTATTTTCTTAGCTTCATTTTTTATTCAATAGTAGTAGTATTTCATTATATTTAACTTCAAATTTTCTTTACAATTTGAAGGAAAGAAACATTAATGTTTATGGTTAATAATTTCCGTATGAAAATAATGTGAAATTGAATGTACAAGAAGACATTTCGCGAATGATAGATTTCTGAGTCAAAACAACAGGCTTGAAACATTTGTGTTTTTAAAAATGTGCCTTGACAAAGGAATCGTTCAAGGGTATTTTACTTAATATTGAACTTTTAGAGTCACTTATTCATTTTATAAAGTTTTGGATTAAATTCAGTTTTTCCTTGACAAATATATTAATTTTTTACTGCCAAATACTTTCATTACAGTTTCAGTAACTCAATTCAGTTCGAGTAATGAAGTAGAATCATTTTGATTTCAAATAAAATAAGAATAAAAAATTTAAGACCATTAGTCCGTTAGTAATACAATGTTTGTACTAATCTGTTTTTTAGTCAGGATTTTCAGTTTTAACCCTTTCCGAGTCAGTTGCCAGGATCTCGCTCACGTGTTCAGGTGCTACTTGAACGAGTGAATGGCGATCGGCACGATGAACCTAGTTCATAAGTAATAATCAATTTTCTAAGCGGCTGACAATGCGTTAGTATACCGTGCACGACGTATTTTCCACATTGTGTGTGTGGTTAGGCTGTGGAATTGCGTCGTTTAGAGTCAAATCTTACAAAAATTATTATATCACTTTTTTAAATTATGAATTTTATTTATTTCACTAACATCACAAATCTACTATCAAGTAGACCAATAAAGTAAATGCATTAAAGTCGAATGCTCTATTCGACTTGCAATTAAACTACATTAAAATGGTACCAAATGCAGTACCATTTAGTTTAGTTGTCAATTAAAAATAGCTCAATTTAAGATAAAAGTAAACGCGTGTTTTTATCGCGTTATACGCAATGGTCGCTAGCCTTTGTCAGCCGATTTCAGTAAAATGGTACGTACATTAGAGTGTGCAAGGTTGTATGCCAGAACTCGGGTGTCGGAGGCGTCCCGGGACGTTCTCTCTAGTGCAGGCTTATGCACCCGGGTTCTTGTGTGAGAACCGTGGAGCGAATGTGTTGGTGTGCCTGTTTTGCCATTTTTTAAATATAGGAATAGAGAGGATAGGTAGTATACTTTCTGGTATGATGTGTTAATTATAAGTAGGTAGGGCCGGGCAGGGTGGTCACAGTCTCCGATCGGGTAGGCACGTTTCCGCGTGACCAACCTGTTTCAGGAAATTTGATTTGATCGATCAACGGTGAATATCGGCGCGAATGGGGAATGCCATTTGCTTTCGATTTTACCAGGTTGATTTTTCGAATCTGGCGACTTGTGTCGCCATCGCGGTCGTGGTCGCGAGTCAGGCCCCGAAACGAACGTTTACTTGCTCGAGGTTCTGCACGTGTGCACGGACAATGATTCTCGTGATCGTTGGTCGTCCACGTGTGTTCCATACAGCTTCCGCGATTTTACTTTTTTGGTTCACCTTTGTAAGTTATTTTTTGGTTTCCGTTATCAGGGAATCTCGAGCCTAGATTTAAGTTTCAGCGGGCATGGCGCCCGAAGAAAAGAAGAGGCTCTATGCCGAAGAGGACTACCAATGGTTCACCATTTAAAAGAATTCGAAAGGATGCTTTTGAATGGTGGGCCATTCTTGTTACTACTTAGTCACTGTGCTCGCTTGTAGATTTTCTTTTCAGCTGCAGCAAGCCCTCCCTTTCTAAACTCACGGATTTTTATTTAGCGTTGCGAATAATTGATCACGGTTTGAATTAGAGTTGCGAAAAAGTACATGATCGTGGTTTGAATTAGTCTCGCGAATGGTTCCAGAGCACGATTTTAAATTAGAGTTGCGAATAAATAAAGATTTCGTGTTTTTAATTAGAGTTGCGGAAAAGTACCGATCGTGATTGCTCTTAGTGTTGCGAGTAATGGAATCGCGATCGTTCTTTTGAATTTTTAATTACGAATTAAAGTTCATTTGTTTCGAGAATAATATTAAAGTAATTTGTTGTTAGAGTTGCGATAATAATTTTCGCGTTTTTCTTTTTTTTCAGAATAGTATTTTGAATTGTAAAGATATTTGTCTTTGATCGATTAATTTGATAGTGTTGCGAATTTTACACGTCGCGAATATTTTGAATTAGCTTTTCTTTTATTAAAGAATAATAGTTTTCATGTTAGTTTCGTTATTAATTTTGAAGTAGTGTTGCGTTGAACAAATTTTCGCGTTTTTTTAGTAGAGTCGCGATTATGTCCCGATTTTTTCCACTCTGATTGTGGAAATCTGTTCTTGGATCACCAGAATGATGGTGATTGCATCGACGGCGGCCATAATAGCTGCAATGGATTTAGAACCGCTAGAGTTGCGTATTATAAAAGTATGGGTGCATAGATTATTAGTGTTGCGTTAATAAATAAAACAGTCCACTTTGGTTGCTTTCGGTAGTATTTCTTAGTTATTTTTTCTTTTATTTTTTTAATTATAGAGATAAATGAAATAAATTAAAATTGCAAGTAACGAAGCACCCTTCCGGGATTGATTTTGAAATATTTTCCATTAGCGTTTCGAAAAGAAATAATGTTCCACTCACGGTTTTTTTCGGGCTTACGAGTGGATGATAATTAGGGAGTAACCCTTCAGGTTACTGTCCCTTTTTCTTTGGTTTGTTGAACCATTGAGCATTTGATAATTAAAATACTGCTCAATTATAGATTTTTCGTTACCTTGGTTAAGAAATATATTTTTTTGTCACATTGGCTAAGAAATATATTTTTTTGTCACCTTTGTTAAGAAATATATTTTTTTGTCACCTTGGCAAAAAAATATATTTTTTTACAGTACATTTTATTGTACAATTTAGGATAATATCTTTTATCCTATTAAAATTAATTTTCAATTTTTGTTTTATTAATTACTTAAATCCTAATGAATTTGTTCAGACTCCACAGCAAGTATTCGGTGCTAGAGTTCAGATTAATTCTTTTTTTTTTGTCAGTCGTAGTTTTTTGTTAATTGACACAGTAGAGTATATTTCTATAAATTATCGACTGGTTTCCATAAATTAAAGTTCACTGGCGACTATCGTTTATTTTTAATCTTGCAAAGAAATAGGTTTGTTGAATACAGTTCTGCTCTTTGTGTTGGTAGTAGTTTCCCTTTTTTAAATTATCGTCGACTCGTTGATGTTTATTTATAATAGTAAATTAGTTTGCAGTAAAATGTGATCATTCCAATTTCGAGTTTTTTGAAAACGTTTTTGAATGTTAATATATAATAATAATGCAATTATTCTTTCATAAAATCAATACTATGAATATGAATATGAATAAAAAATAAGACACAAAGTTGTAAAAATTATTCAAAAAAATCAGACTTAATCGAACACTGTAGATTATAATGTCCTTTCATACTTTCGAATACAGAAACATAAATTGATTTTGTGAATGAAAATTCAGCACAGTGTATAATATACTGAATCAATAAGAATTAAATATCTCGTTTTAGGTAATTTTAAAACAAGGTAATTTTTAAGTTAAGATATACATATGTATTGTCAGGCAGGCTCCTATTAAGTTAAGATAGATCCGTAGACAGGCAGCCTTTTATTAAGTTAACATAGATCTTTAATCAGGCAGGCAGTTCAGTTGGATTTTCGTTGACTAATTAGGATACGCTTAATTTTACATTGTGTTGTGATTTTGAGTTTATTTCAGGAAATATTGTGGGATCAATAGCAGAAGAATCGTCGCATAACATACGTTTTCTTTTTTTCTTTCGCATCTTTTTCTATTTTTGTATAGGGAGGACATAAATGGAATCTCTTCTTTTTTTCATGTTTATCGGTTGGTAAGCAATATTTAAATTGAGGTAAATACACAGTTAACCCTTTGCCTTACAATCACGAGTCGCACTCGTGGCGCAGATTATGGTTAAAGTACAATAAAAATATACTATATTTCTAATAAAGTTTAATCTTCAGTTTAACTGCAATTTCAATTCTTAAGATTGAGAATTAGCAAATATAAATTATGTATGATATTTTAATATACATCATTTTATTAATATAATATATGTAATACAATATTAATATCATAACATTTGACAAAGTGTTAAACAAGTGAATAGCTATTACTAACGTATATGAATACTAAAAGAAATCGTAAGGCAAGGGGTTAAGAAGGTAATTTTTAAGCATCTATCGTTACGCAGGCTCTTATTAACCCTCTATAGCTCGAATTTTGTCTGCTTATCAAAGAAGAAAATTACGATTGATTTACAGTTTTTCACTTTGATTTGAAAATTTTTTAACTGATAATTGATATAGATGGATCGTAATATCACTACAGTAATACAGTAATAGAATTTAATAGTACAGTTATAACTAAATAAAATAAATCTTTTAAAATGTAGATAGATTATTTTGTAACTTTTAAGTCACATGGTCTCATAGAGGGTAAGTCACACAAAGCCATAGAGGGTTAAATTAAGATAAATGTTTAGTTAGGCAGGCATAGCAAATCTAAGTTAAGATACATTTTTAATTAGCCAAGTAATTTATGATTTAAGATATGTTTATAGTTAGGTAGGATACGATAATCACATTATTCGCTAAGTTAAGATACATATTTAATTAGGCAGGTAATTTATAATTTAAGATATGTGTATAACTAGGTAGGATAGAATAATCACATTATTCCACAGGTGAATGTAAGTGTAATTTATGATAATATAATTTATCTGTTAATTCGCGTAAGTTGTTCAGAAATCTCTTTCTGGCTAACCGTTTGCATAGCGATCGAAAATCGAACTTAAGTCAGGAGAATATATTTTGCATATTTGCTTAAAAGAAGGGTGGATGGGACGTGATTAGATTAGGTCTTCATACGAAGCAACCTCCACGCGATGAGACCCGGGAAATCGATGTTATTTGATATATAATTATTAATCGCGTTGCTAAATCTGTGATACAATTATTAATTATATAGAAAATAATACTTAATTGTAAGAGTTAATTGGCTGCGATCTCGGTTAGGCATTTGTTCAATTCTACTTGCTTCTGAAGTTGGTTAGGTTTCCTTGTCTGTGGATTTGCTGTGGATTTATTAACAATTCTCGTTAAGCGAGCATTGAAATCTCTTTCTGTATTTTGTTGGTAACGTTGTGAATGACCGGAGAATGGTAATGGAGCTGTAAAGCCCTAGGAATTCGGACTACAAAAGTACTTTGAATGATTTGTCTACGCTTAAACCTCGTCTGTGATCGTACCAAATTGTTGAAATTTCAGAAATTTTGATAGGAAGTTGAAAAATACAAATTTTTCTAATTTAACATCTGTCAATTAGTTCCACCCTTTAAAGATTGTTTATGATTATTAAATTGAGGGAAATATGAAGTAATCGATTGTTAATTAATGGTAGAACTTTGTTCTTTAATGTACCACTTCAAAAGATTATAAAATATTTGTAGAAAATTATTGAATAGCAATTAGAAGAATTAAGTATCATCACAGACGAGATAATGTAGGTATCTGAAAGGTATCTGATTCTCTTGTCACTTTCAACGTTATCGATTAGGTCTAGAATAGGATCGCAGCGCTAATGCTGGTTGGATTTAAAACTAAGTACCATGAAAATTATTTATTTAAAAAATATAATTTGTAACATAGTTTTGTAAAATCTTAGCAATCATGTAAATTAAGATCGATGTATTCAGACATCGGTTGAGGTAGAATAACATTTACATTTGCATGCGTCGTTATTTTTCTTTTTCTTTTTTTTTTCTTTTTAAAGATTTTCATTTTGAGATATTATACGAGAGCCTTTTTCTGCAAAAAAAAATGTATGTTTTTATACAATGTTATAATAAACCGGTAGAATTATGAGCGTAGAGTGAAAGGGAGAAAATTTCAAAATTGTAATAAACAAAAGGAATTCTGAACTGTTAGAATTATATTAAACTAGTAATAATAATATTAATTAGAATAAAAAGTAATAATATTGAAATAAAGTTTCGACGGAATAAATAAAAGGAATTCTGAACTATTAGAATTGTATTAAAATAATAATAATATTAATTAGAATGAAAAGTAATAATATTGAAATAAAGTTTGGAAGGAATAAATGAATAAAAGGGATTCCGAATTGTTAGAATTATATTAAAATAATAATAATATTAATTAGAATGAAATGTAATAATATTGCAATAAAGTTTGGAAGGAATAAATGAATAAAAGGGATTCCGAACTGTTAGAATTATATTAAATTAATAATAATAATATTAATTAGAATAAAAAGCAGTAACATTGAAATAATGTTTCGAAATTCTTAAATTATTTTTTGCTCAGCAACAGGCTGTCCATCGTTTAGTTTATTATTTTTCTTTTGTTATTTAATGGTATCGAGTTTCGGTTGTACGGTTAGTTGCGGTTAGGATGGGTTTTTATTATTCTTTTTTTTCTTTTTTTACGAGGCAGAAACGTATCTGTTTAACCTTATTTTAAAGTTTTACATATTTTAAATCTTCTTCCTATTTAAACCACCCACATTAATGTCTTCATGCATACTTACTTCGCTTGAATCTCTCATGTACCGATTATCATAAAAAAAATTAAAGAAACTAGAGACAGTAGTATGTGATAAATTTGTATTTTCATGTGTACACGGACAATGGACAATCTTCTGGTCTCGACGGTGCTTATAAGACTAGATCGCGTGCCGAAAGCACGACGTATGGCGCAACCATATTGCGAAAGCAATAATAAAACACATCATTTAACGACGATATTTAATTTCGCTCTGTTTATATAGTACCAAGACTGCTCGTTCTAATTTATTACAAATGTCGCGTTTGAAATTCGAAAAGAAAACAGACAGGATAAGTCCGGGATAGTTCGACCACTTTTTCGAAAGAAACAATTCCATTGTTGGTCTCTCGCAATTTTTTTTTTTTTTTTTTTTTTTTTCGCAAATTAAAGCAGCTAAATCATTCTCTTTGTCTGCTCTGCCGGAGCACCGCGCCCAAAAGTGTGCACAATGCACGTCGCTAGTCTTCGGTGTTTGCAAGTACATCGAAACAAGTAAAAATATACTTTTATTAGGATTAATCCAATATGAGTCGATAGAATCACAGACGAGGTACANTTTTTTTTTTTTTTCGCAAATTAAAGCAGCTAAATCATTCTCTTTGTCTGCTCTGCCGGAGCACCGCGCCCAAAAGTGTGCACAATGCACGTCGCTAGTCTTCGGTGTTTGCAAGTACATCGAAACAAGTAAAAATATACTTTTATTAGGATTAATCCAATATGAGTCGATAGAATCACAGACGAGGTACATATCGTCTGTGATAGAATCAAGAGATACTCTACCGATACAGTAAATTCTTTTTTGCCAAGAAGGACGCCGCTCGTATATTCAAGTTGCCGGATATATACGGCACCCGTACACACAGGTCGTCGCGTGGATGCCAGATACATACATACGGCACCCATACACACAGGTCGTCGCATGGATGCCAGATACATACGGCACCCATAACGAAAGGGTACAGATTCAATATTAACCCTTTGCGGTCGGTGTCCCCGTGGCGGGGACATTTCTAAATCGTCGTAGAAGTCGGTGTCCCCGTAGCGAGGACATTTTTAACCCATTCGCTGCCAAGCCTAAATGATATGAAGTCATTCCCATTGCCATTTATATTTTGAGTGTTATTGTTTACCGAAGCTCTGTTGTTTCTTGGTAAGAGCACATATATTATCATACATAATCATTTGCAAGCATAAAACCAAAGACGAGTATACTCGTCTTGGCACTGCATGACACCCTGCCAAACGCGAGTATACTCGTCCTTTGGCAGCGAATGGGTTAAATAGTCGTAGAAATCAATGACTCCACAGCGGGAACCCTCGAAAATCGGAAAAATGACAAAACACTATCGTCCCCTATGCCTCGTGATTCGAATGTTTAGGTCGATTTTGTGTTTTAACACATTGAGGACCGATCACGAGATATCTCGTATTTCGTTTCTTTCAATTCATAACAGTGAAAAGTAATTATAAATGA
>SMSQ01001913.1:13919-26084 GCA_019453375.1 Ctenoplectra terminalis | reverse complement strand
AAAGAAAAAAAAAAAACTTTCGATCGATTACAGTTTCTTACTTTGATTTCAAAATTNCGAGTCGCTGCATTGATCCAAGTGGTGAGCGAGAGTCACCTCTCGAGCACAAAGGGTTAACCCTTTCGCTTCGAGCGTCGGATATATTGGGCATCCGCGCGACGACCTGTGAGTGCGATCGCCGTATATATCCGGCATCCGTATGATGTGTATACAAGTTCCATTTCTAGTGCCATCTGCACGCCCTTCCATAGATTTTCTGCTTTTATACTTTTTTCTACGAAGGATACCAATAGTCTTTGTAGAAACTTAAGGAGACGTTCCAATAGTATCAATCGTTAACAGGTTGAGTGCCACGCGCATTTTAGGTAGTTTGCCGATGGCGCCAACATGAATTTCTTATTACGCGATGTACATTATGTTGAACAAAATAATATCTACATTTTCCTTGTACTGATAAAATTATTTTTGCATGTTCTGTACGGCATTAATTTCTTCGAACCATTATAGTAAAGTGGTATTACTTGAAAATTGATCAGTATCGATATTTACTCTAATTATGTATTTTACTATTGGTCGCATCGCCGGTCACCGGTGGCCCCCATGGCGCTGTAGCCAAGTCGAGTGCCGGTCACCGGTCACCCCCATGGCACTCAACCTGTTTCATTTCACTCAATCGTTATCGATATAACCTGATTGGTACTCTCATAATATGTGGTTCACGGTTAATACCACAACTGTAATTGCTCTAATGTTTTTAGAATAACTAATATATCATTTTGTATAAGTATTTTCATATTAGAAATGTAAACTATACTTGTTACATTAGAGCAACGATTGTTTTATTGAGCACAGCTCTTATTTAAGACTTAGAAAAATATATACAAAAACCACGAGCACTGTCCACATTTATGGCGCGTGTTTCCATTCGGTGATGGCACTTCAGCGGACTGGACTGCCGAAGCGAAAGGGTTAACCTCTTAGTTACGGCGAGATTTTTCGCGGAACTATACCACTGCACGATATGGCCTGACGCAGACTTTATACTACGCAATTATGTTACAACAAACATATCAATGAATAAATTATAGTTTTCATAAATTTTGATGTAAAGAGCCTGAAAAAGCATAATATCATGTGAACGCATATTTCTATTCCATAACAATGGTGTATACAACTCTCAACGACTGAGAAACAAGTGAGCCAAGAGGGATGGCATTCGCGAAAGCCACTATAGCGGCGTACAGTAGCTAAAAGGTTAATACCGGCCGGTTTCTCCTGGTGGTCGAATTATCGCGGACTTATCTTCTATCTTGAAAGCAATTTATTACAAAACCGAAGGGTACGCATTACAGTGTCGATTAATATTTCTCATCAACGAGTGTACGATTGAGAATCATATTTATTTTCATTCCCGAATATTTACGCGTTATATCATGCATTACAGAGGCATATATAGTCACGCCACTATGTATTGTTAGCAGGGAAAATGCATTCTATCTGTACAACTATTATAATGCATTACATTCTCTTCCGTCTATTCTCGTCGAACTTAATTGTTGGTGGTTTACTTAAAAGTGTATTCACAAGCATTCGCATGATCCGGTTTCGACACTCACAGTTTCGCATTACAGTTATCTTGATTACATCGATCATTCAACATTGATTACAATGGTATCTACAATGCGGATGATACAAAAGTATTTCATACTCTGCGCGTAATTCCTCGTGTTATGTGTCGTTATTTTATTTGTTGCACTTACTAGGTTCGATTTATAAATATCCGAAGGAAACGAGGAAAAATTGTAGAAGCTAATTTACGTTATCGTTAATACGTACTCGATGGTTACTAGTTGAACGCTAAAGCTACCGACAATTAACGCTAGAACTACCAACGATTAACCGTTTGAGTGCTGAAAAATTTTCTTGTATACGTGGTAAAAGTGCGGAATAAAATGCGTAGTTTTTTTTTGTGGAAAATAATAAAAACGATAGTAATTTACTCTAATTATTATATAAAAAGTAGTTTTTACCAACGAAAATATTTTTTATTCTCGCTTATTACAAGAGTCTTTTGCTGCACAAATTCCATCAAGTCCTTTTTTACATGTAGCGCAAAATTTCTGACACTTAACTTAAACGGTTAAAGTATGCTTATTTGTATCGAAGAAATTAAGGTGAACGGTGCATGAAAAAATATATAACGCAAGGGAGATAAATCTTTTCGTATATTTTTAACAGATCAAAGGCTGTCACAAAAAGTTTGTAAAATCTCTACGAAAAATTAAGGATTGGTTATTTTGGTTACTTTGGTAGTTCTAGTGTTAAAGTGTGCCTGTTTGAACCGAAGAAATCAGAATAATAGATGCTTAAAAATATAGATAATGTAAGAGAAACAAATTTTTGAAAATTACAGAAAATACTTTAGAATTTATAGAATTTATGTGAAAAATTGCAAACAAATCATTTCGACCACTTTGGTAGTTCTAGTGTTAGTTATTTGGTTAATATAAATATTTTCAAGCGATTTCTGTAAGTAATAATTTATTGTTCGTGTACTTTTTTATTAATATCGAAGGAAATTATACGAAGGGCCGAGTTTCATAAAAAAAATTATACAAACAACACCGAGATAATTCACTTTTCTAACAAGATTCCTTATACTCGAAGAAATTGAATTCTTGATATGTTTTGTAGGATATTTTTTGCTAAAGCCAAATATTTAAGCATAGATATTTAACTGTTAAATTTTGAAAATTTATAATTCAATTGAACACACGAAAAAGTGTCCATTGAAGAAAAACTTTACACGAAGAATTAATTAACCGTAGCAGTAGAAAATAAATAGATATGATATAAATTCAGAATATTACAGAATTTTGATTCAATAAAATATTTCAATCGATATTTTTACACAATATTTCTTCAAAATTTGTAGGTACTATACAATTGGTTGAAATGATATGTAAAAAAATTTCTTTGCACATTTTTCTTTTTTTTTCCTTAATTGTTTATTTTAATAACCCTATAAAAATAAGGATAAACTATTTTGTGAGAAGTTATTAACCCTCTATAGTCCAAATTTTGTTTATCAAAGAAAAAAAAAAAACTTTCGATCGATTACAGTTTCTTACTTTGATTTCAAAATTTTTAAACCAACAATTGCTATAGATGGATCGTAATTATAGTAACAAAACTAATACAGTAACAAAATTGAATGGTACAGCGATAACTAAGTAAAATTAATTCCCTTAACACATCGAGCGCTGGATTTTTTCCTCGGATATGTTTCACCTCGTCGGATAATAAAAAAGATTTTAAATTCGTTTCTCTTCGGCCCCTTTTACGATCGCTACAAAATGGATATGCGGGGAATCTCAAAGCGAAAATACTACATTACCCATGACATTATCAGCGATCCTTTCATCCTCTCTCGTGATTATTTGATATTCTTACATTATGCACTACGACCGCGTAATCTGCTTTGTTTCTTTCGAAATATTCGAATGGAACGTATCATGTTTACGAGCTGCTCTATCGAACGCGAAAAAATCGACGATCCGATTCTTTCGAGGCGTTGCTCGAAGGGGGGTTGTAAAAGTTTTATACGAAACCTAGAAATCGTTAGATCCAGATTTATACGAGAAAACTGTAAACGTTTATTTCAATCGTTTAAAAGTATTCGGTTTAAAGAGAAGCGACAATGTTTCCTCATTACCGTATTTCTGTCTTCGAACAAACGTAACGTGGAAACTGTACGCGCTTTCTTTTTTTGTCATTTTCGATTTCTGTCAGTTTCAATTAGGTTGAGATTTTTGCGATATTTATTTATACCATATTTCTATCTTCGAACAAACGTAACGTGGAAACTTTTTTTTATCATTTTCGATTAGCGTTGGTTGACATTTTTGCGATATTTGTTTATCTGGAAAAAGGAATTTGTTCCGATATTAATGTTATCATATTGATTCGATAATTAAATTAGAATGCACAGGTTGTGTAAGTTGTTTGTAAGTTACAGTTAACAGTTAGGAGGGAAATAAAAATTGCTTTTCGCACGAATTTTCGAGCGAGTTCTCGAGCCATTATACAGCAATCACAAAAATCTGCATGTGTCCATGGAATATTGAATACGTTTAGACCGAGTTAAACAATGGAATAAAAAAATACAATATTCGAGAGAAGAAATTCTAAAAAAAATTTACTCGAAAGAGGCTTAGAGTGAAAATACCTTAGATATTAGAAAATCTTTACTTTTATCGATGTTAAAAAGATTACAGGTCTTTATCAATGTCAAGGGAGAACCTACGAAATATGAATAATAAATTAAATTAAATTAATAGAATAATAAAATTATATGTTAATGATATATTTATTATTTATTATTATATTAACCCTTTGCACTCGACTGGCGCCGCTATGTCGACACGCATAATTTTCTTCAGAGATTAAGCTTTAAATTAAATTATGTATCTTTGTCAATTCAAACGCTTCTTTTGTTTTAAAATAAAGTAAATTAACTGAGTAAATAAAAAATAGTTCTTTCCAAAAGAACACTAAGTTTTCACAGTAGTCCTTTGAAACTTAAAAAAGTTCGCCAGTGCAAAGGGTTAATAATATAACAATGNACAGTAGTCCTTTGAAATTTAAAAAAGTTCGCCAGTGCAAAGGGTTAATAATATAACAATATATTAAAATAATAAATTAAATTAATTCTTTTTATCATTTTATCTTCACGAGTTCATTTTTGTAACATTCAATTTCTTTACTTCTTCGTTTTAATCTGTTTAATAAACGATATTATTTGTGTAGCGTATATTTAAGTTGAATTAATTCAAAATTTGATGCAAAAAATTAAAGAAAAAAAAAATTATGCTATCTTCAACTATCCTGGTAATAATATTTCCATAAATAAATTTATAGGGTGCACGTAAACTTTTGTGATTGCCTGTATGATGTTACAACATTTAGTAAAAATATTTAGTTGAAATAAAAATTAATATGTCAGTTTCTCTTGCCCCCTTGGCGAGGAATTTCATCTTCGCGTTCAGTTTATAATTATCTCGAAACGATAAGCTTCTTACGTTCATTATACATACATTCAGACAGGTGGATAACGACACAGATCGCGAATTCAGATTTATAATCTATTTATGCAAGGTGTTCCAGTTTAAAATATATGATAAGATAAAATACAAAAAAAAAGAGTTCCTTGACGAAAGAAATATTTCTTTCAACGTTGCGACAAGCGTTTTGGTCTTGGAGTTGCGATAAAAATATTAGTAAAATTTAAATAATTTGTACCAGGTGTGATTCAATAAGATTTAAAATATGATTAAAGCTGAATGGAATAATAATTTTTATTTCTGAAATACCTTGCACAGCTTCATAAACAGTGAATCAATTTTTCTGTTTTCGCAATTCTCGTTTTCGATATTATTCTATCGTACTATGTACAGTGTTATAAGGGCGTCAACGCAAACGTAGTAATTTTGCAAACCTCTGTTAACACGTTACGACTTGTGTATAAAATGAAAATTAACAAGCTTCGATGCTTACAGAGTAACGTAATCGCGATACCAATTCATGTTTCCAATTTCAACATATTGTACACCTGTAATCTTTATATTAAAAACGTGTTTTAATTCTAAAGCCTATATAAGCCTCGCATTCGTTTCGTACAGTTTAATAAAATCTCTATCTTAACATATTTACTCGTTAAGTCTGTTAAGTCTCAATTTACACCCTCGACTTGTATTACATTTATAGACTATATAGTAAAGTTAATGGCTTTTTATTTATTTTTTTTTTTTTAATTTGAGATTCCTAAATTTTCCCGACAGAGACGTTACAAAAATTTAACATACTTACATACTTTTTTTTTTAACTTTTTAAAACTGCATCAATTTTGAACAATATGTTGAAATTTCCTGTGCAAATTAGGAATCTTGTTTCGTCACGATTTTATTTTGTGTTCGTTATCGGTTAATCACCAATTATTAATTTAACGAATGGTTCTGGTTCAGAGTACCGGGGAAAGTAAGAAATCGCAAGGCAAGGGGTTAAAAAAGGGATAAAAAAATTATAAATGAGACACGATTATTATTTTTCTGTGATTAAATATCCTAACGCAACTTTTTCACTTGTTTTCGAAGCTACGTTAAATTCATTAACCCCTTGCCTTACAATAACGAGTCACACTCGTTGATTGGATTATATTATATTAGATTATAGTTCGAATATAATAAAAACACACCATATTTGTAATAACATTTAACCCTTTGCACTCGAAGACTTTTTTAAGTTTCGAAGGGCTATTGCGAAAACCTAAAGTGTTCTTTTGGAAAGAAAAAAAGAAAATTATAAATGTTTACGATTTCTTATTTATTTGGTTAATTTACTTTTATTGTAAGATAAAAGAAGCGTTTGAAACGATGAAAATATAGAATCTAATTAAAAATATAATCTCTGAAGTAAATTATGCATGTCGCCATAGAAGTGCGAAGGGTTAACACTAACTTTAACTGTAATTTCAATTTCATAATATTAAGAATTAACAAACCAAAATTGCGTATGATATTTCAGTGTTTTAACCCTCTATAGCCCAAATTTTGTCTGCTTATTGCAGAAGAAATTACGATTGCTTACAGTTTTTCACTTTGATTTGTAAATGTTTTAAGTAATATTTAATACAGTAATACAGTAATCAAATTTAACCTCTTGGCTTACGATATCTTCGATCTTCATACGTACCAGCGATCGTTATTCACGTCTTTGACACTCTGTCAAACGCAAAGTATCGAAATATTACACGTATTTCGTATTTGCTAATTTCCAATATTGTAAATTCAAATTACAGTTAAAGTTAAAATTTNAAATGAGACACGATTATTATTTTTCTGTGATTAAATATCCTAACGCAACTTTTTCACTTGTTTTCGAAGCTACGTTAAATTCATTAACCCCTTGCCTTACAATAACGAGTCACACTCGTTGATTGGATTATATTATATTAGATTATAGTTCGAATATAATAAAAACACACCATATTTGTAATAACATTTAACCCTTTGCACTCGAAGACTTTTTTAAGTTTCGAAGGGCTATTGCGAAAACCTAAAGTGTTCTTTTGGAAAGAAAAAAAGAAAATTATAAATGTTTACGATTTCTTATTTATTTGGTTAATTTACTTTTATTGTAAGATAAAAGAAGCGTTTGAAACGATGAAAATATAGAATCTAATTAAAAATATAATCTCTGAAGTAAATTATGCATGTCGCCATAGAAGTGCGAAGGGTTAACACTAACTTTAACTGTAATTTCAATTTCATAATATTAAGAATTAACAAACCAAAATTGCGTATGATATTTCAGTGTTTTAACCCTCTATAGCCCAAATTTTGTCTGCTTATTGCAGAAGAAATTACGATTGCTTACAGTTTTTCACTTTGATTTGTAAATGTTTTAAGTAATATTTAATACAGTAATACAGTAATCAAATTTAACCTCTTGGCTTATGATATCTTCGATTTTCATACGTATCAGCGACACTTATTCACGTCTTTGACATTGTCAAACGCAAAGTATCGAAATATTACACGTATTTTGTATTTCCTAATTTTCAACGCTGTAAATTTAGAGAGATGTACTTAATATCTAATTAATCCCTTGGTTTACGATTTCTTCGATCTTCATACATATCAGCGATAGTTATTCGCGTTTTTGACACTCTGTCAAACGCAAAGTATCGAAATATTACACGTATTTCGTATTTACTAATTTCCAATATTGTAAATTCAAATTACAGTTAAAGTTAAAATTGAACTTTATCATAAATTGTGTCTTTTTATTGTATTTTATCCAGAATTGGCGCCACGAGTGTAACACGTGGTTATAGGCAAAGGGTTAGTAGTGCAGTGATAACTAAAGAAAATTAATTTCTTAAAATACATCAGTTTGTAACTTTTAAGTCACACGGTCCCACAGAGGGTTAAAATACATTTTGACAACAGTGTCAGAGCAGCGTGGTAGCTATCGTCAACATGTATATCCGCTGAAGAAATATTAACACTAAAACTACCGAAGATTAAAGTAGAGTTATTTGTAGCACAGAAATCAAAATGATAGGTATTTCGAAAAATACCTATAATCAGGGTAACAATTCTTTCGTGCATATTTTTTACAAAAAATTATGGAAAATCCTCAAAAATTGATTATTGTAAGTTTTTAAAATTTCTATAAGAAATTATGAACAAGTCATTTTTGGTAGTCCTAGTGTNTCTACTTTCCACTGATCAATGATCTTGATGGTTACCGGGTTATATTCAGTTTTAGCCATACGTTATTACTTAATGCAGTTCAAGAGCGTCGAAACGATGCTCTCAGTCTTTGGATAATACTATATCTAACGTACTATGTATAGTTATGTTATATACACATATACGATATGCTATACAAATACATGGGCCGTATTACATTAGTTTATGTATAGTCGTATATAATATACATATATCGGTCGTATACGTATATGTACACGAATGAGTATCGATAGTCCTTTCCGTTCGATAAACATTGTACTTGGTACAAATACGAATCACTGGAGGCCTCCAACCGAGGTTGTTGGTGCTAGTTATCAAGCGCTCGCCTATTGTGTGCTCGCGAAATTAATTTTAATCATTTTTTCTCCGAACAAAGAATGATAAAGATATCCATAAATCCGTCGTACGACGGCTATAGCGGTATTTCGCGTTGAAAAGTATTTTTAAATTTACATTTAACGTAAATCATGTCCGTTTTTATCTTAATTTTGTGACGTGAAAAATTGATACCTGCGCGTTGAAATATTTACATGAAAATGAAAGTGGAAAGATTTGTTTTGCTTTGTTTTATTTTATTTTATTTTATTTTTTTCGTTTTTCTGATCGGGAAAAATGTTTGGCTATGATATTCATGCGATATTTTATTCTGTTAGGAATCTGATAAAAAGTTGAATTAAATTACACACTTGAGACACGAGTCTTTGTTGCGAACGCTTTTCGACACACTTTGCGAGAAAATCTACCACACTTTTTGTATTATTTACTTTATTATTATCTTCGATTTTTTTTTTTTTTTTTTTTTTTTTTTTTTTTTAATTAATATCAAATCAATCGTATACGGTTTGCAATTATCTATCAAATGCTCGCGAATCGTCCAATATAAATTATAATACTAATGTTCAATAAATTGAACGATTCCTAATCTAATATAAATTTTAATGAAACGAGTCATTGAAAACGTCACCGGTGTAAGTTAAGAAATGTTCTTCTGAGATCTCTTTAGACTTACAAAAAAAAAAGAAAAAGAAAAAGCCACTAAATTATTTACTTATTTGTTTTACTTACAAAATAAGAAGAAGTTAATCTTCTTACAATGTTAACTAAAGTTCACAAAAAAAAAATTAACTTACACTAACGCGTTCAAGGTCTCAAGTGTCATAAAGAAATTACGTCTACGATCCTAACTTTACACCAAAAAAATACGAAAGTACAAGCAGAGAGAGAGAGAGAAGGAAAAATTAAACTCGGAACATACACAGCTATCTTAAATAACGCAAGTGACTACGCGAAAGCTAGGAATTAAAATTCGATATTGACTAGCTCGAAGTACGATGATTATTTACCATTGAGCATGATCCAGGCTCGCTACACACACGCACGATACACACGCCTATAAATTCAATTCCAACACAAGATCTTCTCGTGTTCAATTACTTATTGCTCGCTACGCGACGTTCTCCATGATAAACAATTACCATTTCGTCTCTTAATCTACGCAATTACATTTTACGAATAACTTACGGTAGCTAATATTGTTACACAATGATGATAATAATAATAATAATAATAATTGTAATAATAGTAATAATAGGAATAGTAGTAATAATAATAATAATAATAATAATTTTTATAATACATTATGAGTGGTCAGCGCGATTCGTGATTTAATTTATCCTCGGAATGGAGTCCCTGAGCGATGGATTTCTAAGTGGATGTACAAATTTTCGATGGGTCGCGATCGAAAGAAGGATCTGATGATGTGCTGGCACTGTAGGGGCCGATTTTCAAGCCGGATGTAGCGTTCTTAACTGCGGATGATGGTAAAGGTAAACGGTGAATGTGACCAAAACGAAAATCAGGCTGAAAGAGTTCTCGTTCGAGGTTGCACCGGAATCGTCGTAATCGTCCTCTTCGTTTCCGTTGGTTTCTTTGCGACCTCGTAACTTTAGATCTGCAAGAGAAAAATACGATACTTTCGCCGGTATTATGTTATAGGAAGAGATGATAGAAATGGCTCGAAGTAAGGTGTGTCATTTTTTTTTTTTTCTTTTTTTTATGGAATATTTATGTGGCAGTAAAGTTTTATGTTATACGTGCAATAAAATTATTGTTTGAGTTTATATTATTATTTATGTAGCCGTTAATATAGCGTGATATCGGCCGAGAAAACTATGACTGCTTCGTTTTGGTCGTGCGTTGATAAATTATTTTTCACATAAATGTCAAAGTCTAATTAATTAAAATTATTAGTTTTATACGCGACCCACTTTTTCTATTATTCTTTTTTTTTCTCTTCTTTTTTGAGGCGGTATTTCGTTCAGTTTTTGAAAGAAAAGAGTTAAAGTTAATTTTAGTTACATATGGAAGTCTCTTTTTTTATTTTTATTTTTATTTTTTGTAGTAATAGAGTTAATGCAGTATGGTACCTTGATAAGTTAGTTAAAAGAATCATTTTTTTTTCTTTTTTTTATGGAATATTTATGTGACAGTAAAGTTTTATATTATACGTGCAATAAAATTATTGTTTGAGCTTATATTATTATTTATGTAGCCGTTAATATAGTGTGATATCGGTCGAGAAAACTATGACTGCTTCGTTTTGGTCATGCGTTGATAAATTATTTTTCACATAAATGTCAAAGTCTAATTAATTAAAATTATTAGTTTTATACGCGACCCACTTTTTCTATTATTCTTTTTTTTCTCTTCTTTTTTGAGGCGGTATTTCGTTCAGTTTTTGAAAGAAAAGAGTTAAAGTTAATTTTAGTTACATATGGAATTCTCTTTTTTTATTTTTATTTTTTTTTTTTTTGTAGTAATAGAGTTAATGCAGTATGGTACCTTGATAAGTTAGTTAAAAGAATTACAGCTTTTAAACGGAGTTAGGTAATTTCTTTTCGAGACTTGTGCAGGTCAATTCTCTACATGCAGCTCTGTTTTTGTTTTAGACAAATTTGTGAAAATTAATATACACGAGAGTCAGAGTAAAAAGTAGGAAGTTACAAAAGAGATTGTTATATTGTTGAAATTATTTTTTAATCCTGATCAGACGATTCATTTAAAATTTATTTTCTGGAAATGCTTGAAACAGAACTTTTTCCGTTTACAAAATACTTTTGTTAAAATGAGATGTAATTAAAGTGCCAGAATCGTACTTTATTACATTTTTGCATGAAGTTGTTACTTTTAATATTTCATTTTGTGTATTACAATGCACTCTCAACAGTGTATTTACCTCTTTCTTTCAACATATCTTGATTCCCTTCGAAAATATCGTTTCCCGAATTGTGCCTCAGTTTTCCTGCAATAAAAACAAAACTGTTCAAAAAATCACTTAAATATAATCACACATGTTTAAAAAACAATCCAAATATTGTCTCACAAACGTTGATCTTTTAACACTAGAATTACCAAGGCAGTCAAAATGACCAATTCGTAGATTCTTATAAAAATTTTATAAATTCAGTGTGGTATAGTTTTGGAAATTTTTCGTGATTTTCTGTAAAAAATATAGTTAAAGATATGTCTTCCTTGCATTATCTATTTTTTCGTATACCTTTCGTTTTGATTTCTTTTGGTACAAATAATTATACCTCGACGATCGGTTGTTCTAGTGTTAATAAAAAAATTCACACAAGAATTAAACACATATTACAGAAAGAAAACGTTCTTGAGAATAATTTAAAATATCTCAATGCTCAGAGTAAGTGCTTTTTTTATTGTGTTTCAAGTATTTCAATACATTCTGGATTTTTTCCATTTTATTTAAGCTTAAGTTGAACTCTCAAAAGAGAATTATAAAACTGTTATTTCCTTGTTTGCTATTTTTTTTCAAAAAAAAAAAAAAAAA
>SMSQ01001898.1:0-16534 GCA_019453375.1 Ctenoplectra terminalis | reverse complement strand
TTTTTTTTTTTTTGATTTGTAGAAAAGGTGGAATTTTTTTTATTTGTATAGAAAGATGGAATTTTTTTTATTTGTATGGAAAGATGGAAATGTACTTGTTTTAGTTTGTAAAATTATAAGTCATCAAGCGATTATTATTTTGAAGATGTCAGTTGTTTTGAGATCGCGAAGCTGATTATTGTGATTATTATTTTAAAAAGGTTCTATCGATGCCGCCGGTGAAAATACTTGCAACGAACCGAGCTGCATAACTTATTTTCGTAATTAGATCGGCTGGGAACCAAGATGCGATTACATTATGCATAATTTTCGGGGACGAATGCGGTGAATTAGATTAAACTTTCAGGAAGATGTTTCCATCAAAATTTCAAGCTACTAAATCGAGATAATTTGATGGACAGATAGAATTATTTTAAAAAGTAATTGGAGAATATTTTCGAAACGTTTAGTAACAATTTTATTGGAGAGTAAAAATATTTTTCGAAGAAACGACGTGAAAATTGGAACGACGAAACTGACTCGTAAAGACAGACAAAAAAAACTGTCGCTGATATCTGAAAATAAGTTGTAACCAAGAGCAGACTGTGTCTCGTAGAAGATTACACGCTTCCTGCGGCAACAAGAAAATTGCCTCAAGTGCATTCTTACTGGAAAGAGAAATCGCGAAATTTTGAAATGCGGGAAATAGAATATCGCCTCTGTATTGTTCCGTGAGACAAAGATTAGTCGAGTTTGGTATCTCAAAAACGGAATTCTTTGCAAGCATATTCACTTCACAGCTTTCCCAAATACTTTATAAACTTAATTCCTTTGAACACCGTACATTTTCAACTTTCAACGCTACAGCGTTCCAAAAATATAAATCAACAGTGAATCAACAAATAAATCAACAAATCAATCAACAAAGAATACTATTGTACAACAACCTCACAGCCAAACGCCCATCATCCTCATCTCCCATTCAAAGACACTAAAACACATTCTACACGACCTCGTCCTTATCGCCTCATTGTTCCTGAAATCAACAAGACCATCGCCCATCCACAACCCAAATCTCGCAAGTCATCGAAACGAAACAAACGTTGACCGACATGCTCGATGAAACGATCGCAGATGTATCAGCGGAGGAGTTTGGCCAACGTTATCGTCAATGTTCGAGCAGAGAAACGTGTAAATCCTGACAGACACACGTGACACGCGCTCTTTATATAGCATTGTTCTACGAGGAAGAAAGAAGAGGAGGATACGAACCGGGAGAAGGTGCATTGCCCTCGAATCCAGGGCCACCGGTTGGTCCAGGATCGTCGGAGAGAGAATCGGCCTAGCCTGAACGGGTTAGAGGCTTGATTGTGATACAAGGTCACCCGACGCGGAGCATGAGTAATCCAGCCAGCCTGGTCAACGACATGTTATGCAACACGGCTGTAATAATCCTTTGGTGTCGGTTCTCCGCGTTTCTTCTGCCTTTCTCTTCGCTACAGACGTCCTCCGGTTGATCCACCATTCCTAGACCGCATAGAGGACGCCAGCATGGATCATCTCGGACGCTGGCCGAAGAAAATGGCGGATAAACGATGGCATTGCTCGTGTAAAAAGAGTTGGGGATGAATTTCGTACGGACGAAAGGGAATAGAAGCGGAGGAATATTGATTTGTTCGAGGGAGATATTTTTAAATTCTCCTTGGAAAGGGGAGATGTTTAATTTATGTAGGATCACGAGGACGTGTTCCTCTGGAACACGATCCTTTGTTCGCTAAAATAGAAAGCATCTAATCGTTCATGGAGCAAGGTCGGATCCGATCCTATAAATTTATCCGGTGTACACCTGTGATTCTTTTTACTTCCTTTCTTTTCTCCGAAGAAAAGTTTTGGTCAATGTTGAAAGACGAAGATCGATCGACAGTAATGTAAAAATAGAGCTCAAGGAAGGTTTCCATGCGATTACGTACATCGTACACGTATGTAACGGATTATTGGTTGGATCGCGGTTGGGATAGACTTTGGAATAAAGTAAGCTCCAGTTTTTCCCCGTGGATCAGCTCCTTCCTTTTTTCAGACACGTAATCCGATGTGTGTCGTGCTTTTAGCCTTGTCCCCGAGCTGGAACACAAGTTTTTTACCCTCGAAAATCCCGCCCATCGACTACGTACGCTGAGAAACGAGCACGTGCTGCGCTANCACGATCCTTTGTTCGCTAAAATAGAAAGCATCTAATCGTTCATGGAGCAAGGTCGGATCCGATCCTATAAATTTATCCGGTGTACACCTGTGATTCTTTTTACTTCCTTTCTTTTCTCCGAAGAAAAGTTTTGGTCAATGTTGAAAGACGAAGATCGATCGACAGTAATGTAAAAATAGAGCTCAAGGAAGGTTTCCATGCGATTACGTACATCGTACACGTATGTAACGGATTATTGGTTGGATCGCGGTTGGGATAGACTTTGGAATAAAGTAAGCTCCAGTTTTTCCCCGTGGATCAGCTCCTTCCTTTTTTCAGACACGTAATCCGATGTGTGTCGTGCTTTTAGCCTTGTCCCCGAGCTGGAACACAAGTTTTTTACCCTCGAAAATCCCGCCCATCGACTACGTACGCTGAGAAACGAGCACGTGCTGCGCTACTCGAGGAAGAGAGTCCTCGAGAGGTGAATGAGAGAAAAAAAAAAAAATGAAGAGGCAACGGGTGAGAGAGAGAAAGATGGAGGGTAATATTCACGAGCCGCTCCGGGCAAATCTGTTCCATCGAAAACCATCGGCGACGATTGGAAGGCTGATAGAATTGGGATCCTTGAACAAATACCTCAAGTTTCGAATGAATTCGCCGTCAAACCGTACCTAATAGAATCGAAAATTCTCCCCTCCTGTGTGCGCTCCTCGCACACCGTTCCGCTCCAAAACCGTATCGTCATGTACAATCTCGAGTTTCAATCTGTAATTTTGTTTCTTGAAGATACGCTGGAGCCTTGAAAATTATACGGTTCAAAGAAAGGGAAGAAGTTCGATACGTTGAAGTTTCACGTCGAAGCAAACGAAAATGGATGAAGTATAACGCAAGGATTAAAAATTTTTAATTTCAAATTATAAAATTTGAATTAAAATCACGAATCTTTATATTAGACGCTTCAAAGCAATTTTTTTCACCTTCTTTCAAACCCCTCTAAAAAAATTTCAAATTAGTTAAAAGGTTTTTAGAATATTAAAATTTAAATCGGAAAATTTAATTCTCGGAAATTTCATATTAAATGTTTCAAAGCAATTTCTCCGTCTGCCTCTAACCCCCCGTGTCGGAAATGTCAAATTACCATAAACGAACAATTCGGAAACACCACAAGTAATTATTTCATGCCTCGCTTCACCACTGTTCGCTACGTCAAACCGTTCTTTCATCGAGACAAACATCCCAGTTTTGGCGAATAAAACACAAATCAAAATCACCGCGAAGCCCATCCAGAGCAGTAATTTCACCTTCTCGTGTCTTCTTCTTTTTCATCGAGATATCGCGCAGTACGATTGTGAATAGACGGCTGACAGTGACAGATTTGTTCTCCTCTTTAAACAGCTTAAAAGACGGCGAGCCAGTGAATAACAGAGAAACATAGTTCCTGGTTCCCTACAGTTCCATCATTATCGAATGCCCTTAATTGCTGGCAGCCACGTTGCTACGTCGCTAGATCTCAGCGTACAGTAATAGCAACTGAGAGAAAGGTACAAGTCCAGAGCGAGGGAAGACGAAGAGGAGGACCGTGAAAGGAAACGAGATACCTATAGTGGCTTTGAACTTGGAATTGCGCCGAGTTGAGAAGCAAATCATGTTCGCTGGGGAATCCTCGAACGTGTACCGCGTACTTCTCGTCTATAGGGTGGTCCAATTTGCGTGGCTGCATCGCTGTTACCGACGTTAACGTTAATAGTTGATCGTGACAGGCCTCTAATCGGCACTAATTAACGTTTCGATATCGGACCCTCTCACGCGGGAAACCGGTTAACAAACAGAGACTAATCACAGCCTAGGAAATTCAACGGTGATCGTGAAGCATCGCCGGATTGCCAATTTAATGGGGTATCAGGCGTGGAAAAACGTGTAATCGGGACCATTAACGGGTCGATTCGAAATGGAAGTTTCGATCTCCGTTACGATTATGATAATTACAGTCGGACACGATGTTGCATAAAGTGTTCGTTTATATTCGATGGGAGTAACCTTTGAACGAGACTGTTTGATCTCCGTGGAGCATATTCGAGCGCACGTTCCCGTGTAATCGTGATTTAAAGAAGGAGAAATAAAAAAAAAAAAAAGAAAAAAGAAAGAAAAGAACAGGCAGAAAAGCGGTGTACACTCTCTGAACGGTTTCACCTGACGGTATGTTTGCGCAGCTGTAACATTTTCAGTAGCTTTCGTCGTTTGAAACTCGGCAAACAAGTTCGCCGTCTATTAATATAATATTAATACAGTCTAGGGTTCTCGCGTACATCAAACGGATCGTTCCGCGAATTTTTAAGCGAATCGTTACGCTGATACAAATTTTTATTTTTTATTACGTTAGTTAATTACTGCACGGAAAAAAAAAAAGAACGCGCACGAGGTTTCGGTGAGCCAGATTTTAATCGGACATTTTATTTTTCCTGCGATAGTTAAAAAGCGTAACAACGAACTTTCCCGCTAAATATTTTCACGGTTCGAGATACCGCGCGATAAATCACTTTCAAGAGGAATCAAGGTAAGGCAAACATCATGGGAATAACAGCGGGCATTATTCTCCTCGCCAACTTAATAGTTTCTGACGATTTTACGTCTCCCTAAGGCGAGCATACGTCTTCATAAACGTTCCCTTGTATCTTTCTTCGTTCACCTTTACAATGCGGAAAGCCTACGCGCTACAGATTCTTTAGAATTCAGCACGAACTCGAACGAGCCACCGTCTGCTTCAATTATCGAACTTAATTAAACTTTCACCGACCGATCTTATTTTCACGGGTCAGAAAAGTCGCGTCATTATCCAACGAGAAGGGAAAACTTACGAAATAACGCGTTAACGTGCGTTGAAAAAAATTTTTTTTTTCCAAAGTAGAAGAGAAAAAAAAGGGAGAAAGAATGAAAAGAAGGGTCCGAAAGGCCCCGGGTCGGGGGACCAGGGGGAACATTAGAACACTATTACGAAGAAACTGCGAGAAGGGCAGCACGGTTGCGCACAGTGATGCGGCAGAAAACGAGAGGACGGGTTCTATTATCCACGCTGGAGAAAAATCCTTTGCCACGGCTATCCGGATACCTCGAGGAAACGGTTGAATTGGATTCGTGGAGAGATCCGCGAGGAGACGAGCAAGAAATCGAACGGTTCGATCGTGAGAGTGGAGCACCGGAAACGACAGCCCTCGAACAATTGGTCTGTCTTTTCAGCGAGTAAAAATCGTGGTCCAATACGGTCGTGTCTTACAAATCGATTTGTACACTGTGTCATATACACGACGAATTAACAGATTATGTAAGATTCATGAAAAATTTAAGAAAGTCTTATGAAAGACTTATAAAAGAGTTATGAAAGACTTATGAAAGATTTATGGAAGACTTTATAGAACTTTCTTCGCTTCGAACAAAGTTGTATAAAATGAAGGCTACCAATTAAGATTTATTGATTACATGTAATAGATAATTGTAACACCGTGACAGCAAGAAAGGAATAATATAAAAACCGCTAAATTATGGAATGGAACAGTAGGCCAATATCGATTTCACGGGCTAGCCTGGATTCGTTTCGCCTGTAGGTCTCCAGTCTGTTAAACTTCTTTTTGTTTCGTAACAAATCAAAAATAATTGGAAAGGAAAAGACGAAAACGAGGTGAAGTAAACGTGTCGGGGAACGGAACGTTTCGCGTTATGAAATACGACGTGCAATAAAATATCCTGAGCAAATAGCATGGTTCTCCATGAACAGTTCTGGTCCACGAACAGAAACAAAGAAGAAAAGAAAATGTACAAATGGTTGAATCCGATGAGGAGTTTTTTCTAAGACGGACAGATGTTGGAGAACACGTCTGGTTGCTCATTAATTTGGAGACAAATTCATCGGCTCCTTTATTGGGCGGGAATCGTTCGTTTTTTGAGAAATTCGCGGCTGGCTGGCCACGCACTTTTTCAACCAACCGTGATGAAACAATTACCAGCTACGCTGTTCGATGCCAATAAACGACAAACGAGAGAAAAATAATTGAGGTTTCCTTGTCGTTTCCAATTCCCCTTCGTGGATCTCATTTGGACGCAACGTAGAATATGTGAGCTCGTCACTTTGTTTTTCGTTTTTCTACGTCGATCGGGCGGTACTCCGCTTGATCAGTCTCTTAGAAAACAATTGGTGTATTATCGGTGCTTTTAATTATGACGACGCTCGCACAGATCGCACAGATAAGCGATTATAATATAGAAGCTTTTAGCAGGTTTATATAAAGATTTTATATACAAGGCAGAGTAAGTCACCTTGATCTTGTGTATTGCGTATGACACTAATTTGGATCGTAGAATTTAATTCAGTCCGATATTAAGTTCCTTTTCTTTTTTATTTTCTTTTTCTAAGGAACTTTTGGTATATTATCTTCTATTTTAAAAGTAAGTCTTTCTTAACTATTTTCTTTTTTTTTTTCTATTAAAAATTGAGTTAATATGAAGTAAAAAAATTTCACGACACTGAAAGAATCTCAGAGAGAAGATAGTTTAGTCGGTGTTCAGTTAGAATACAGAGCTACGATGGATACGATCGTTTTGAAACTCCTTGTAGAGAACTTTAGATCGATCGGGAACGAAAAATTGACTGGTCAAGAGCAAGATGGAGAAAGAAAGAGGATTGTGGTCTCGCAGGTGGAAAGTCTCGGGACGAGCAGCATAATACGGCAAGTCATGATAGCCGATAAACCCTATACTCCTCTGGACGCGCTATAATGGTCGCTATAAAAGGACCCGGAGAAGCAATCGACTATCTTCGGACGTTTCTCTGGATCAACGTAAAGGAGGACGTGAAAAAATGCGACTCGTTGTTCCTTAAATTAGACACGCCTCTATTTTAAGTCTCTTCCACGATACCAAACTTAAAATATAAAAGAAAAAAGGCAACGAAGCTTCCAACTTTGACTATTAACTGAAAAAAGTTTTCTTAACTCGTCTTACCAATATTCAAATAATTTATTCATCAAAGAATTCTTTGCTCCGCAACGTGTTCTTGCATCGCGTTTATAATTGTTAATAATTGACCGAATTAAAATAATTTCTATTTTATCCAGTTTTAAAATAATCGACTCTCCGCACGAGAAACGACCAGATTAAAAAACTTATTTTCACATAATGAAAAGTAATTGGAGGCAACTGTAATTCCACCTGCGTGTGACGCAATTCCTCAACGCAACAAAATTGTTATACAATGACGTGAGACCCGTTGACGCACGATCGAGCAAGCTCGAAACGATCGAGCGTGAATAAGCCTCGCTGAATCTCTGTGTGCCTCTAGAACCAACCATTGTTCCTCTTTCCACCGCGGAGAGCCTTCGCTTTCGAGGATAATTTTCTGTCATTTGCCGAGGCACAATGCGATGATTGCTAACGGTGAATAATGGTTTTTCGTGGAAACAAGCAGCACCGTCGGCGTAGCACGTGTCATCAGCGACTGTAAAGATAATTCCGCGAGGATACGACAGGAAGTCGAGAGGAAACCTCGATGATCATAGAAAACCGGCTACTCGAAGACAAAATCTAAAAGAAGAAAGATCGAAAGGAGTAATAAGGAAAATGCGAGACGATTCATCGCGATTCCTTCGATATTGAGACACAATAGTGGAAAAGTTGAAATGGAGGATAGATTCGTTTGTGGAACAGCCTTGAGCATCTGGAAACGTAGCCCGGAGGAAGACGGCTGTTGCAAATGCGCTTAGAAACGATGTAATACCAAGAACCTGGCCTCTGAGAGAGCGGCAATAAACGTAATGCAAGCATCGCTTGGCAAAGATTCCGTGCGGCGAGGAACGCTGATCCTGCCACTTCCTGGGCTTCTTGCGAGAATTCCTTACCGAAAGTAACAAAGGAATCGAGCGTTGTTCTTTCATCATTTCGTCGTAAAATCTTTCCGTTCTTCGATTTTTCCATCGTTTTTCTCCTTTTTTCTTCGCGATTCGGATCTTGCGTTCAAGAGCAAGCGAGATAGTTCGTTTGTGGAGTAATTTAAATAATTAGATAATTAGATAATCGTGAGCACGAATTTATTCTAATTTAAAATTGCTAAATTTTTGCGCTACTTTTTTAAGGTAACGCTAAAAAGTGAAAGAACTCGAGCAATTTTATTTCCCACCGACCTTCTCGCTATGAATAAATTAACCTTCGAGTTTTGGATATTTCTTTGGAATTAAAGAATGCTAAATTTTGATGCCATGAAATAATTCAACAATGAATATCGCTGCCGGTTGCTAGGCTTGAAACACAGTGAATAGGATTGCATCGAATTAGATGCAGTGAGTAATAGAATCAGCTATATAGGAGCGCCGACTGGTCTATAGCGATACCACAAAGTTCATCGCTCTAGGAGAACAAGTTTCAAGAGCGAAGCGCGGTAAGGTGCGAATTCCGCGAGCGACCCAAGTGTTTCCAAGTCAAGACGCTCTGTTACCTAATTCCAAGGATCAAGACAGTGGGTTAAGTACAGTATGTACTTAGGTGGATGTTACACGAGAACTTGAATACGAAACTCGCCTAACTCCCCTATCATCTGTGGCATTAAATTCATGTACCGATTACTCAAGCGCAGTTTCCAATCCTCAAACGAACTCCGCATTCCGGTAACTTATAAAACTTGAATTTCCGATCACACCTCTATATTTTGCATCGATCTTTTACACTGTTTATGTTCCAAGAAAAGAAAAGAAAAAAAAAAAAAAACACAGAGAAAAATATAAAAGTGGAGTGAAAATTAGGCAACGCAAAATTAAAAAATTTACACCATCGAGTCAATGAACGTTGGTAAAAATTTCATTCCATTTTAGGTGATTAGCCCGCGATGATAGTTAATTCGGAAATGCGTTCCGCCTGCAATATGGCAACCGGTCACGCTCCGTTGGCCACACGCACGTCAATTATTCCGGCGCGGGTTTCTTAATTAGAATTTGATTCCCAATTAATTGGATTCACCTGGGCGATAAGGCAGCGCGTTATATTCTTACCTGGATACGTGTAATACGTGGAACCGCATTGCTGGAAATACGAAACATTGTCCGTGATCCGGTCCGACGCTGGGTCGCCGCGACGAGTTAAGAATCTGCGGCGGTGGCAGAGAAACCGCGTCTGGTAAATACGAGTCATGCTCGAGGAGCGCATTCCCCGCAGAGGCTCTCCGTAATCCGGCTGGAAACAAAGTCCTGCAAATTATTGCATACCGTTAGACGAAACGGTTCTTTGAAAAAACTAAAGAGAAAATTATTACTCGATTAATTATCGTTTCATTTTCTGAGTTCTCTTGTTGGACAAATTTTATTTTAGTGGGCGAACAGAGAGGGAGATTGTAAGAATTATTTGTAAAATTCGTAGAAAAAATGTGAGGAGAAAATTATTACTTAGGTCATAATCGTTTCAATTTCTAAGTGCTGTTGCTGGGAAAATTTTGATGAACGAACTGAAAGAGAGATTGTAAGAGTTATTTGTAAAATTCGCAGAAAAAATGTGAAGAGAAAATTATTACTTGATTCATAATCGTTTCGTCAATTTCGGAGAACTCTGTTCGAGCAAATTTTAATGAAGAACGAACAGAAAATCTAGAGAGATTCTAAGAATTGCTTATAAAACTCGTACAAAAAATGGGAAAAAATAATTAAAAAACTGGAATTCTAGGTAGCGGCATACAGCGAATGGGAAAAGTATTAATTTATTGCAGAGAATATCAAAGGACTTTAACTAATGGAACTAGCAGAAGATTGCTTTGACGAGATCCGTTCAACGATAATAACACTGCTTCTCAAAGCTTCTCAAAGCTTTGATTTTTATATAACTGAATTTTTAGTCGAACAGAAATGGAACTTGCAATTTTAATTAAACCTGTGTAACAATTCTTCGAGTAAAAGGAAGTCACTGTGTTGAGAACCACTATTGCCCTAGCACATTAGCCTATTTAACCCAAACGAAAGCTAGAAAGATCGCTCTGCAGGGATCCTATCTTCTGAAAAAAAAAACAAAAAAAAAACAAAACCAGCCAGCACTTCACCGATATTAAAAATTTTCCACGAATCAAGGCACCTGTATCTCCATTTTCTACGCGATCGAAGAACGTTAGAGAGACCGTGTCCCATGGGCTCATCCCGTATACCGTTCAGCTTTGTTTGCTTCTCTGTGCACCATCTCACGTACAGACACTCGATCCACGACAGGAAACTTTCAAGATCGCGTACGTGGAACAGGAGACTGATTTTCAAAGCCGCACACTTTTCTGCGAGGACTAGGAACAAAGTGATGCGCGTTCGACGAATGTATTCGAACAATCTAAGAGGACAAACTGGTGAACAGGTGAAGAATTTTTGCAATGGTATCACAGTGTCATCCGATTCCACTGAAGATGCTAGTTGCGTTGCTGGCGAAACGTTGGGATATAATTTCTACTGGATCCGACTTATACCCGGAAGCCTCGGATAAGAAAAATTGCGAAGATTCAGAAGCTTCGCTTCGGAAGATCCAAATATGTAAAAGTATATTTTTGAACTCTCGTTTGAACGATTTAAGTATTATTTCTATCCTATTATTTCTGTAATAGCGTAGATAATCAAATCAGAATTAATACATACGATTGATTTATTTAATTACTATTACGTTTATTATTAAAGTTTATTTTCAATCTCACGGTTATAAAAAGAACTCGGTGTACACGTTCGTCCCTACTTTCGCTCGTTCTTTTATTCTGTGTCTCATTTATATCCATCATTCAATTTTGTTCCAAATTACCTTAATTTATTTGATCAATTAAAATTAAAATCTACCGTTTAAAAATACTTTTGAAGTAAATAATAAATTCATTTCTTCAAAGTTTCAGATCGCTCGAGAAGACCGATCACTATCATCCCACTAAATTCGACCCTCTGTAGAGCTTATGAAAGCCTAAAATTCTTGATTAGGCAGCCAAGTTGAGTTAGAGTATTCGCAGTAACGATCAGGCTTCTTCTATTTTTCAAACATTATGCTGACATGGATTTTTTATCGGGTCGATTGCTTTGGACGCAGGTGTTACCTCGGGAATTGTGCAATTTTCGTATGAAATTCACGGTAACGCGATTCGATATGCATTTTTCGTTTTCGACTCCGAGCTCTCCTTTTGTTTTCTCGGTGCTGAGCAGGAGGAATGCGAGATCGCGTTCGATAAGATGAGAATTGAAATTGTTGCGCTGGTTTTTCTTTTTTTGTAATGTGTTACGATGAACTCCATTTTTTCTGCGCAAACGGTGGAACGTGTTAGACGGTGGTTGACGGATATCGGTTGGGACAGAACACTTCCTGCACGGAAACGTTCAATTGATTCTCTCACGTATGAAATTCGCGACTTCGACGAAACGGCTGGTCTACGTGGCTATGAATGGGCGCATATGCACGCGGGATTGGGGAGTTTAAAATTCAATTACACCCGTTGGGAAGAGAATAATCCGGTAACCCTCGCGTCGCAGTCTTCCCCGCTCGCTGTAATGTAATTCCAAACCGAGCGTTCGATATACAGGCTCAAACATCTGTATTAACACTTTCGCAGCCGGTAATTCTTTTTTTTTTTTTTATCAAATCGGAAACCGAATGTAAAGAACTTAAATCCGTAGCTGGTTAAAATTGTATACAATGATGTACACGATACTATAATCTCGCTAGAAAAAAAAAAGTAAGTGAAAATTAAGAAATAAAAATTTAGAATTGGATTAAAAAATAATCCAAAAGCACAAAGTGAAAATACAGAAATTCTAATTAAGAAATCACGAAGCAAAGTAAACTCCGGGCAATCTAACATCTAAGATTTCGCAAGGAACGCATTAAAAAGTACGATATGGAATTAAAATTCCACTTTTTTCTAATTCCACTTCAGACGTTCAATACAAAATACCGAATTAGAAAGCGATAACGGAGATCTCTCTAACAAAACCAGCCATTAAAATCCTAGAAAATAAGTTTACACTGAAAATACTTGAGATCCTTCAAGTCTAACTGAAGTACTCGCTGCAAAATATTCGACTAACCTCGTAGAATCTAAGGTACCGCGAAAATCCAACGAAGCAGCAAACCTGTCAGCCACAGGTAATAAAGGAGGATCGATGAAGAAATGATCCAAGGACGAAAGCTTCTCGAGTACCCGGGTCTCCGTGAAAGACGCAACGATTTCGTCAGGAAACCTCATCGTCGGTGACGTGTGAAGGCCAGTTCTCACCAGGACTTCGATATGCCAATGTCGTGATCGTGAAGCCTCTTATACGTACGCGAACGCGTAAAAGTGTGAAGCCGAACCGGTCTGCAACCGAGCATAAGTAGTACGAACTACGAAGCCTGAAACCGCGATCGTAAGATGACTTTGCGAAGACGCGGAAGGGCTGCGGATAAGTTTCAAGAGGCTCGTGAAACGGGGGACTTAAGGTTTGCCGGCTTAATTAGAAAGTTCCACGGGAAGTTGCAATCAGCGATCTTAAAAGAAACCCGACGAAGTCGGGGATAACAGATTCAAAAACGATGATGGAAACGTACAGGTACTTTCGAGATTTTTAACGCGAAAGATGAACAAACTTGCAGTGTCACAGGAATCTGTTTTCGCAGCTGTGTACACCGTGACGCGAAATAAATTTATACTCGCGCTAGCGCATTGGAAATATCAAAAAATTTCCAGTCAACGATCGCGGATAGAAAAGAAAAAAAAAAGAAAAAAAGGGGAGAAATGAAATACGAAGCCTTTGAAACGGGTGAGCGCTCGTTTTCGGATTTTCATCCGAGAAGCCCTTTCATCGGGGAATCCACGGGATTTTAAAGCGACAAAAGAACGGGACCGATCGAACGCACAGAAAATTACCCGGATACCGGTGACAGCGAGAGAAAAAAAAAAAACGCAGTTAGCTATATATTTTTTTGTCCGTTGATCAGAGAGAAATGAAATTTCCCGTGGTCCTTGGAGGACTCCCCTAACGTAAAGGGTGGGATTGGCCGTGGCGTGCGTCACCATGGTAACCATAGGTCAGGATAGGGATAAGCAACGGTAATGCTCCCTTTTTTTACCAGCCAGAGGAACCATCTTGCGAGTGGCTGCCGGCGAGCACACATACGCACACCGATGACGCGAAGCTTTTCACCCCTATAGTCGAGCACAATTCACCCTTCGACCGAAAAAGAGAGAAAAAAAAAACGTGACGCTTTCACCTTCGAAACTGTTACACCAAAATTTTCACCGTTACTGTCTCTAATCGTTTACAGGCAACGCGTCCTCCTTCCCTTTTCTACTTTTTTTTTTTATACATATATATATATATATCTTTCTCCAGCCAGAACAAAGTAACAATCGCGCGAATCGAGAGGCTAACCCGACACTTGGCCCGATGAAAGCAATTTATTTGATGAATGCATCCGGGAGAACAATACGATCCAGGTGGTGTGATAGCATGCAGCCCGTGCAAAGCCTTTTTTTATTTTTTTTTCTCTCTATCCCCTTGCTACCCTTCACCCCTCTTTTGTTACGCGTCGATCGGCGATGCTACACGTTCGAAGGCCGAAGATCGTTTCGATCCAGACGGCGACAAAAAGCTCCAGGTTTAAAGTCTAAATCGAATCCGTCGTTTCAGCGTGGGGAAAAATGCCCGCTTCGAAACGCGAGCATCCGCGTGATTAAAATCGGATTCGTCGCGGAATGAACGGTCGAGCGGAGAACGGGACCAACTCAGGTGCGAGACGCTCGCGAGAGCAAACCTGGGGAAAATCGCTGGAATTCCTTTTATCGTATCGCAAATATTTTAATCTGCCCCGATCCACAAAGAAGTTACCGGCTGGCAGAAGCTGTACCTCGAGGTAATCGATAAAGAAAAAAAAATAAAAAAAGGGAAAGAGGAGAAAAAAATGAAGAGGAATCGAGGTCTTTTTAACCTCCTTAATCGTATCGAGGACAAACGGAGCTTGGAAAAAATCTTATCGGCTTTTTAACCTAGGAAACTTCGTATTGAGTGAATCACCGCAGCAATGGCGACCGCCACTATATTTATTTAACCCCGATAATAATTGGTACTCGGTGCTTGCAAAAATAAAATAAAGGAAGCTTGTCGCGTTTCTAGATACGTAATATTTTTACTGTACGGTCTTTTAAATATTGGTTATATCAATTGAATCATATGATATCCGGAGAATCTACTGTTATCTGAACACTTGATCTTTTTATTGTAGAGATTGATTCGAAAGACATTGCAGATGTAAAAGAACACAATTTTTACCAAATATTTAGCGTGTACATAGTGAGTAACATTTGTAGCGTAGATTACTTTGTTTGCACAATTGATTCTCTGACTCTGCTAAAAATGAACTGATAAACACTATAGAAAGAAAGGCGATGTGTATTTAATACCGTAAGATTCCGATTAAATATTTACTCCAACAACTTCTGAGGCATTGTTCCAATTATGCTACACAAGGTGTAACAAAATTATATATTATGTAAGCTATATATTAGTAAGTACACAAGCACTTGTGTCACCCCTTTAAGTATTTATTCCAATAACTTCTCTTCGTTCACAATTATTTCACTGTTTAGAAACCATCGAAGACGCGGTTCTTTAATTTTTTTTACTTTTAAACTTTCGATTTAAAAAAATGTTTTAAATACTCGTTTTACCAGATCGCTACGATACATCTTTAACAACCGCAACAGCTGTTTTTATTAAACCGGACGAATGATCGGAATTCAGCGAACGGAATGCCGCGTATTCGATGATTTCACGGAATCGTGACGTCCATTTGCGAGATTCGAACAATGTCGTTCGACGTATCGTGAGTTTACTGGTTCGGTTATGAAAAACGAGGCCACCAGAGGCCATAAAATATCAGGTGAAATTAGTGAGCCCGCGATAGCGTCGTAAAGATGATTATTGCGAATGAGTCATAGTCGAAACGCGATCACCGCTCTCCGCCATTTTTCTCCAGTACCATTTTCTTTCTTTCTTACGCCGGATCGAGGAAGGATAAAACGCAAACGCGATGGCAATTACGGTACTTTCTTTCGAACCGAATCTCTCGACACACTTGGAGGAACGCTAATGCCCGGAATCGATAAAACTGGAGGATCGTTCACCGATTCCTTGTACAATTTAATAGCGAGAGCAAGAAACTCTTGGCTGGTTGTAAAAATTTCAGACGGCAAGATTTATGGAACGATTCGAAGAAATAAAAAAAAATTAATGTGGAAGCGAGTCAAAGAAATTGACGAGTCCACAAGTTCTCTTAGTTTCTGCGTTACGCGTAAATAACTTTTTTCATTGTAAATTAATTGTGATTAAAAAGTTTTTCGATGGGCTTGTAAAGTAACTACGGATTTTATGCTCTAAAAACAAGAGGTGATTAAAAATGACAAAACTAACTGTAAAGGAAGCGTACCAAAGTCGAACTTCATCCCCTATGTCGGACCTTAAACTTATTTTTTCACTTTTCTTTTACCAAACTGGAAAATTATCTCTATTACAATTTTTTATACGTATTCTGACAAAGCTGGATCTTAGCTACGTAACGAAAGGAATTTTTTCATACCGAGAAATCAAATTTAACTTTAATATTACGAAAATTATACGATAAAACGGGTTAAAGGTCCGAGTTTGGTACACTTCCTTTAATATTCTTGTTATTTAAAGCCGACGGAACTTCAGAAGTTATTTAATAATTGGAAATCGTTGAAGTAAATATAGATCTGTCTTAGAAACATAGAATCTCCACGAGATTATATCATTTGCATGTCCCTTTAAGTTCGTCCGATTAAAAGCGTATAAATAGAGTTCGATTACGTTATCCACTGTCTCGTTCCATGGAATCAAGATGTATTTCAGTTATTCCTGCTTCGAGAAGAACGATCATTTTAATACGGGATCGTGAAAGCAATCGAACCAACGCTTTTGCGGCGGCTACCGATGACAACGGAGCGGAACGAAGAAAAATCGCGCGAAGAAAGGCGAGACAGGAGAGAGAAAAAAAAAAGGGGGGAGGCGTGTCGAATTATTCTGGCACGACCGATCGTCGAAAAAAGCTCTCCGGCCGTTCTCTGTCTGTCTCGCCCCGTAAAAAACTGATTTTGTTTTTACGAGTAAACGAACAGACCGCTCTCGATATTTCGCCGCCATGTAAAACGCGGCTCGGACATTTTTCTCGAATTCGAAAGCGAGAACATTGACCGACCAGCAAGGTCGTTTGTTCGCTGGTGTACCAAGAGGAAAAGGTAATTCGCTTGATTTCGAGATACCGCATTAATACGGGAGTAATTTATGTTGGCGATTCATGTTTATAAATTACGTTACGGTACCATTTTATATCTCAATGGAGTTT
>SMSQ01001893.1:172725-213574 GCA_019453375.1 Ctenoplectra terminalis | reverse complement strand
TTTTTTTTTTTTTTTTTATTATATGGTTAAAGATTTGTGTCCCAATCGAGAAGAGATGCGGTCGTAATTTTTCAGAGTCTCATTGTTTGTCAGACGGAATTTTTCGACGTTAAGATATAAGCGATCGTTTAATTGGATGCGAGGTTAATTCGAAGCATAGTTATTTCTGTTGGTCTGGGTGTATATAAAGCAACGCGAACTGAAAATTTCGTTCTCTTCCGCGATCGATCCGTCTTCGCGACGTAGTAGAGAGTAGGAATTATTTCCAATGACCACGTGCAACCTGAGCGTCGATGCAAATTGGGTCATCAGACGGCGCATGAACTCGGATAATTGCACGAGAAGCTAGAAAAACCGCGACGACTGCCAGTCGATCCGTTTATTTCGGAATCCCGATAATTTTTCAGTTTTGGTTAGCCGACCAATTTATCGATCGAAATAAGCAGTCGAGCTAAGATATTCAGCGCGACAACCGATCTGCAAATAACCGGGTTCGATGTCGTTGGCCTTATTCTAGGGCATTGATAGTTGGTACCCTTTTCTCGAAAGAAATCTTGGTACCATTTTATATCTCACGTCCACTTTTTTTTTCATCATCAGACTATTTTACACAGATTTTTCTAAGCTTATTTCTTTTAAGCCTTGCCTTATTTCGGTACCATTTTACATCTTGATCCACTTTTTATTTCACTATCAGGCTACTTTTTACGCAACTTTTTAAGCTTATTTCTTTTAAGCCTTGCCTTAAAGAATAAGCGAAAACGAAGTACGCTGCTGTTGAAAAGATACCTTCGTTAATTGATAATTGGTTCTATCAGAATCTGCGTAAAAAAATTATAGTGAGCAGCATCTTAAAATTTAGCAGGAAAAAGATGGATAAAAATATAAGTCGAAGAGGTTTGGTGTGCTTCCTTTGACTTCTGTTCGTTCCTCTCTCGTCTATTTCCGATCCCGTCAAAGTTACGAATTTCGCAGGTGGCCTATAGCGATCCGAAAACACGAACCGTCCGATCGATCAAATAAACGTATATCTTGAGTGGTGCGAGTATTTGCGTGCTGGTTCGCGGCTGGTCACGGCCCTGCATCTGGGTCTAGGCGAGCTCTCGCGAGCCACGGGCTCGAGCGAATCGAAGATACCGCGAATCGGTCGAGCATGAAAAGGACAAGCAAAGATAGAGACGATGCGTTACGTCGAGCAAACAGAAGCGACGGAGAAACAGAGGAAAGAAACGAGAGGCAGGAACAAGCACGGCGAACTGTGTAATCAGTGACGCGCGCTCTGCGTCGACCCAATTTACAAAGTTCTTCCTACACGTCGCTGGGTCGTATCTCGACTCTCAGCTTTTCCACGAACTTCGATATGCCCACTAACCGGAACTTCGACTTTCCTTTCCTCGTCGAGAGCATTTCCGCCATTACGAAGCATCATTCTTTCTCTCTTCGGAACGTTTTCAGGAGAAATAATGTTCGAGCGTGTTTCGCCGAGTGACACGCGCAACGCCCTGCCTATACCTGTGGAAACTGTTGCACTTTTCATGAGCTCCCCCGACGGTTCTCTCGAGCTCGCCAAACACGGCGAACTGCGTGTGGCCGTTTTCGCGATGTCCTCGAAACGATTCTCTCCTTCTCTGCGGTTCTTGCCGTTCGATCGGCTACCGCACCGTGTTCGATGCTTGCCGATCCAGATGTCGGGCGTGGCAAAAATCGTAGTCTCCAATTTTCTTTCGATACGTTCGTGGATGATGGACGAATTCGCTGTTCGTCATCCGTTCCAACAGTTTTCTGTAAAACGTCCATTTCGTCGAATATAATAACGACCAAACAAATTTTATTCTACATTTTTTTTTTTCGTTTCGTCATTTATACCACGATGGTTAGGACGCTTCGTATATTTCTTATCGATTAAAAGGCTTCTCTCTGCTCGCAATACGCGTCCTCTGAAAACAACCCTCCTTCTAAAGGCTACAAATGTTCTTTGTGTTACAAGTTTACCATCAGAATTCTAAGAACTACTTGCATTAACCCCAAATAACTCAATCCTGCCGATTCAAAGAATAGCAATCCGAAATTCCAGCGACGTCATCCGTCCACCTAAAAGCCCCCTAAACCATCCCGAAACACATTAGATCCCTCGAGTCCCCAATTAGCCAATGGACGATAGGTGAGTCACTGGTCGGATCGGTACAGCCCTGGCTAGACTCGGGCAGAGAGTGAAACGGTAGTAAAGCAGCTCGGACACTAGAGAGGCTAGGAGAGCCGGGGTCCCTCTGTTCCTCTCCCTCTCTCTGTTGCTCGTGACCGGTCTCGCTTGCTCTATGAGTTTATTAGCATCGGCCGCGCACGCCTAGCGGGGCCTTGACACAGTGCGTGTCAGGCATTGCATGCCGATAGCGGAAAGCGCAATCTATTTATCGAGGTTTATCGGCGATTTCGCGTACGAGTGCCGGCGTTAGACGAGCATTCGCTCGCTCGATCGCTCGATCGCGAGCCGTGCAACGCCACGCCACTGTAACTATGGCTATTAATATCGTTTCGATTTACGATCGAGTACTGCACGACCGAACGTTGATTCTTTGACTCCCGACTATCCGGACTGTGCCATGTTCGGGTCCTTTTGCTTTGGCTGTGAAAGTATATATATATTCTTTTTTTTTTTTTTATTAGCGAAAGAATACGATCCTTTTGAAAAAAGTCTTTTCTTCTCTCAAACATTCCGTTTCGAGAGCGCTTTATAGTTATAAATAACGAATGTTCTTTAAATTGTCGTCGGAGCAGCTTCAAAACTCCTGAAAGAGACTGTATCTTTGTGAATATATTATTGTAATGATATCGCTAGAAAAAATTAAACTTCCTGTGCGGATTTCGTAAAAGATAAAAAATATATTCCACGTAACAGGGCTGTTTCGTTGAAATCGTTAATTGGGATATGGAAATGGGGAAAGGATTTATTTATTGGTTTTTCTAGATTGTTTAAGTAATTGGTGTTGTAGTATGTTGGTTATGTCTACATGGAGAACCAGTGCTCGTTACTCTCGTTCTCGTTCCCGTTTCCATCGTGTCGCGGTTTGGCCGACTGTCGCCGCGAGAGATCGTTGCTCCGCTAAGAAATCTGATAACGTAACTCGTACGAGTGTCGCAACGTTTCGATACTCTGATTTTGGGTTAAGCTTCGGCTGTAGTACGAATCTGACGCGTCTAAATTATCTCTTGAGAATTTTCACCGATTTAATTCAATTTCTTCTCGATCGATCGTTCTCCAGCGATGAAATTAATAATATTCGAAATATTCGTCAGAGAGGCGCTAGGATCATTCCTTTTCGAGAAATCTGATAATGAAACATTTAAACGTTACGTAATTAGTCGAGTATCAGTGGCGGTCGCGCAGGCGCTCCGACCAGACGAACAGTAATATTTTCTGCATGCAAAGTTTTATCGGGATCGGAGGCGGCGATGACCTCCGCGATGACATCGGCGGACGACTTTCCACAGGAGACGGATTTATCGAGAGATTTCAATATCCGACCGCTTGTTTTTTTCATCCATGGACGTCGCTGTAAATTATTATCGAGCGAAGATGTTTATATTTGCCGCGATTACCGAACAAACAATATATCCGTGTACTCCGATGACAAATAAATATCGAAGACGATGATAAATTTAAATTACCACCTTGAACCGTGTACTTGCTTCTCCGGCGCTCTCGTGAATCTCACGACTGAGCCTCTCGTAAATTCGTTTTCACGAGTTTTCTCTTTCACGGCTGACTCTCCGATACCTTTTCCCCGAACCCAGACACGCGCGCGTTCTCTCGTCCAACCAGACGCTCCAAACTAAATATTCCTAAAGACGGGGCGCTTCAAGTTTTCATTTTCTGACCTACGTCTTACATCTTCGAGACCACCGAACTATCCGTTTTCTAAAACTACATCCATCCTCCAATTCCACTAGTATAAATAAACAATTCGAAACATAGCAACGTTTCCATAAATCAACAGGCTATAGATTCTCTAAATCGAGTCTGTGCTCACGAACGATTACATCGGATTGCTCGTATCCATTCTCGAAACATGGATCACGGGAAAATTCAGGAAGAGCCCGACCGCCTGCCCGACCTAGATTTTCTCTGGTACGTTGAAAAAAGACAGATCGCGGAGGGGGCAGAGGGTGTCGGTTCGATACGCAGTATTAAGGATCGGGGTGACCCGGTCGGTTTGGCTGTCGAATTCCAGATACTCGTGGCTCTTCCTCGTCGGCTGTCCACGAGCCGACCACGACTCGTGATTTTTCGACAAGCGTTGGACGAGCAGGCAGCGTGCTGCGTCGACCCAGTTGACGTTAATCGGCTTTCCAATAATTAGTTCGACGAGGTAAAGAAGTCGGTGGCACGTGAACTGGAGCAGCTTCTGGCGGCGTTGCTTAAAAGATTAACCTTTCGCGGGGGAATATCGGTTTTCGAGAACCGTGAACGCTCTTTTTTTTCTCTCTTTCTCTTTCTCTTTCTCGCCCTCTTTCTCTCCGTTTTGTTTCGCTCGAGATCGGCAACCAGGCGAGAAAAGTTGGCGTTTAACGGTGAATTTTTCCGGGAGTGCATTTGCTAATGCGAACCAGAGGGAATTGCGGTCGACGCGTTAAAGGTCTCGAAACGATTGGATTCCGTTCGCGATCGTCGAAAGGCGAACAGAGTCGGCTCGCGACACGCGTTCTTTCCTTCTATCGCAGAAGGAAACGGAATTGGACGGAAGAGTGGCGACGATTCGACGATAACGGCGCAGAAGTTTCTTTCGCAAAGACCACCAAAGGCATTCGTGGGCTGTTACTTTATTCCGCGCATTCCGACTTGCGAAACGACCCGTCGTTGTGAGCTTGGCCGCCGTACCACTTCTTCTCCAACGAACGGAGGCCTCGTGTCCTTTATTTCTCGTTTACGCGTCATCTTCCTTTCGATTCCTCTCCATTTACGTTCTTTTTTTTCTTCCTTTCCTTCGATTGCTCGCCAACGTGTGTCGTTTCTTTGCAGCTTTGGTTCGCGAAAATATTAGTCGTAAATACGACTGGTAAATCGGAATGCCCGATTAAATTTCAATCAGCGGAGGCGGCAAAATGTCGACGAGAAGGTTAGTTCGTTACGCTTAAAGAGATTCGATGTAATACCGATCGAAACTCACTCAGACATGATAATTCGGTTTGACGACTGAAACAACTGACGCTGCTTTCTCACCCCCGCTCGATCCGCCCTTTCAGAAGCTCGTACAGTTTTCACCGCGTTTAGAAGTTGGTGAAATTACGCAATGCCCAGTGGTCTCTTCGAGTAACAATTTAACAATGCTATCGGTTAAATACGTGGAAATAAACCGGCGAAAAAAAAGCTGGAAAAAAAGTGGAGGAAACTAAAGACGGAATATGGTAGACGATGAAAAGTTTTCAGCCCTGGACGCGTCGACGATGACGAATTATTCGCGGTCAATAATAAAAGTTCCGCGACCCTTCTCAAAGATCTCGTCAATAATGCAACGTTTCGATAGTCTCTCTCGTCGATTCCAGGAAGCTGACGACTTTGCACGCGATCGTACTTGCGAAATTTAGCCTGGCATCGATCCGCTTTTTTTCGTCACCTTTGCCACGTAATTCTTCGATCTCGAATGGCAACGGTGACAACCGGGGTAGTTAAAAGCGACGTTTCCGATTCGTCGAAAGAAAAAAGAAAAAAAAAGCAACCGATCAACCGAACGAAACAACTGCTCGTGAATTGTAAACGATTGGAAAAGATAAAACCGTAGTCGACATGAATTTATCGACACGCTGGATCACCGCTGCATCGTCGACGGAGCAGCCACGCACTAACGAGGTACGCTAATTCAACTCGGCTCGAAGCGTGAAGTAGAACAGCTGTAACCTTAACCTTATTCTCAGAATTTAATCTGTATGCAAATGTCACTGAAACGCGCTTCGTACGAGATCAACGCTGCCCGTCTATTAAGCGTTCGCGCGCGAGCCGACGAGCAACGTAAAATCGCGTGGATAATACTCGACGAAACATAAACCGTGGTACAAGCACGTTTCGTGGTGCTTAGAGTGAGAGGAAAGTGAAAAAAAGATACCTTTTATTTCAATTTTTACGATCTTCGTTTATTAATTTATGAATAACGCGGCGTCCGGATAATGCACAAGTATAGAGTTTGATAATTTTCTTTATCGCGTCTCTTACATTTTTATTCGTTTATTTATAGTACTTACTTTATCTTGTCTCTTTAAATATAATAAAATCCCAACAATTGTTTCCTAAATAATAAAAAGAAGCCAAGATCGATTTTCTTTCGTCGAACGTTCCAGATTCATTTCGTAATGTTCCATCGGTGTCGTAAAACTTGCTCCCTTTGTGCGTGGAATTGTTTGAAACGATAGCACGGCTGAGCTGTTTCAATTCGACAAGTGGTACTATATCGAAGCCTCTCGTATTTTGGGTGTCTGTTAGGTCGTAGGTCGTTAGAAAGACGAGAGATCGATGGATGGCACGCAGTCGTAAGAGAGGGCACAGAGGGTTGCGTTGTGAGGTAGGGCAGGGCGGGAAGTAGGGGCGGTTTGGTCATCGGGTAGGGGTAATGGCGTAGAAAAAATTCGTGACCCACTTTCGGGGACGAAAGAAACATGGTTAGATGCGTTGTACACTTTCGCTTCCATAATGCGATCAAGATGCGTCGATAATGGCCACTTTCTCGATATTTCGTTCCCGCGGCTTGCTGCCACGTATCCGATGATAGAGACATTTCCCTCGAATTACGATACAAAAACTGTTCGATGTAAACGACGAGCGATATCGTTGATAAAAACACGGCGAGAAATCGAAGAACAAGTTGCGGATCGAAACGTAAGACGCGTATCCAGAGTGTCCTCCAACGCGAGAGGAAAGGAAGACGTCAAACGTCCCGACGCCTTTCTTGGTTTATCACGGCTGGTTTTCGGGGGTAATACACCCCCCAACAGGGCTGGTCCTCGAAGGTCGTCTGGAGCGACCTTATCGATTCACCCACGGTACTTGGTGTGCCTTACGTGCCACTGTGTCTCCATGTACTCTGTAACTCGACGAACTACGTATTCGTCAATTTCGAGGAAATCCGAGAAGATCATCCCTTATTTGTTCGCTTCAATTCTGTCCTCGAAAACAAGACAGCGTGGCAAATATGCCTGTGCGAATCGGTTGTCCCAAATGAGTCTGTGGAATCTTAAACAAAGGATTTCAGAAATGCGTAGCTTTTGTATCAACCGTTTATTATAACATTGTTGAACGTTCTCGATGACTCGAGTAAAATTAAAGTGTAGATCAAAATGCCATCGATTCATGGATGACGTAATTCCATAGGTAACTAGATCGGTTTACCATGATCGAGAACAGGACGTTCTACCTTTGAACATGTTGCATTTCGTACCACTATGAAATTACGCTTTATTCTCCGCTAAAAGAGAAACAATAACGAAGATTCGTCGATTACGCGTCATTAGAGACGACGACGTGATTTTTCTATGGCTCAGAAACACCGAGTCGTCAGCTCATCCAGGTGTGCCACATACCATTGACGTGTATACGTCTGCTATTACAACATGTCGGGAGAAAATCACGTTCTCCGTCTTCCATCCATTGATTCTGTCTTCGAACCCTCGCTCGTCAAATATTTCAACCCCTGTGCCTTCGTCCTGTTGACTTCTAGTGGTGCGTCATAATCGATTACGTAAACCTAAATAGATTTTCGAGGGAGCATTCGGGGATGAGTGTGCCGTTTCGAGGGAGATATATCCCTCAGGGATGCGTCAGGTTATTGTTTAGAATTCCGAGCTTGACCACCTTTTTCCTATCCATTTCACCTATATTTCGTTGACCGGTACGATCAATAGATGTCAATAACAGAAATACATTCAACACGATGTATCGTTAAATTGATTTTTTGAAATTTAAACGAACATTTTCCAATCCCTTTGACGAAACGATTAAATATGTGGTATTACAGGGACGTTCGCGAAACGTTGCGAACATCGACAAACAACAAACAGAAGGTTTACAGAGCCGAGACAGGCTTTTGAACTCGCCCCGTGTCGCTTACGCATCAGGGGTGGAATCGACCGCGGAGGCAGACGACCTTCGTCGACTGAAAAACACCCCCTATATGGAATTTGTTTTTGTTTTTAATTTTTTTCGCCCGGGCAGATTACCATGGAACGTCATAAGCCTGTCGAAATCGAGATTATCCGATGCCGGAGTAAGGGATCGAAAACCAATCATCCGTTGAGATTATCCCCTGGCCCGTGAGAAGTGAAAAAATATGGAGAATTCGTTGCTCGGCAAAAAAAAATGATCCCTCAAAAATTGTAGCAACTTACGAAATTATATTGAAACACGAAAACACATCGAGATCTCAATCTTCTATTAACTTCAATTGAAGTTAGGTGTGTGTGTGTGTGTGTGTGAAAAGAATTTCCAGATAAATTCCAATCAACGAATCCTTACGTAACGCGAAGCAGAACGAGGGTTGAGGCAGGAAAGAGGACACGTACGGAATAATAGATCTCTGGAGGGCACTTTCCCCGGTCGTTCTCCACCTCTCGAGAAGAACAGGCTGGCCGACGACTCCCGATTAGCCCGGTTTCGATTCGAAGGGCGATATCGATGGATTTGGCCGGGACAAGGACGGTGTAGATCGATGTTGCGACCAGCCTGGGGACCATTTCGTAGAACCTCCGTAAAAACCAAAGGCCGAGACATTTTCGTCTTCTCGCGTCTTGAATTCCTCTAACTGGTACGTACATGCTAGGGGATGTTATCGACTTTTCATCGGATCAACCGGTCATCGGTTTCTTAAATATATCTTTCTTTTTTTTGTGGTTAAAGAAAAAGAAAATGTTAGGAACGGGATGAATCGCAAGTATGGACGATGAGTTTCGTGTTTGCGTTTAACGTATCTTCCGACGAATCGCGAGGAGATCGGTGAAAAAGATGACCTCGAGGAAAGTTGAAGAGAAGCTCGAAGCGGTCCAGACGACGTAACGTTATTTTCATGGCGGGCTTTACTTTTGCGACACGGCACGGAAGCCGCCGTGGGCGGTCGTGGAAGGGTGCGAGAAGAAAAACCGTCTAGACTTCTTCGGCGTGCCCTCTCGCTCGCCCCTGCGTCCGCTCGTTTCCTGCGGAACGGGGGAGAATTTTATCGGGGAAACCGGTTCCACGCACGCGTTCCTTAGCCGACATCTTTACACATTAATGGGAGGAAAAATTGCGCGTAATCACCGGTACGAATCGTAACGGCCTTTCTTGTTGGACCGTGATCGATTTTCTTCGCGAGATTTCCGTTTTCCCCTCTACTAATTCCATAGGTAACTAGATCGGTTTACCATGATCGAGAACAGGACGTTCTACCTTTGAACATGTTGCATTTCGTACCACTATGAAATTACGCTTTATTCTCCGCTAAAAGAGAAACAATAACGAAGATTCGTCGATTACGCGTCATTAGAGACGACGACGTGATTTTTCTATGGCTCAGAAACACCGAGTCGTCAGCTCATCCAGGTGTGCCACATACCATTGACGTGTATACGTCTGCTATTACAACATGTCGGGAGAAAATCACGTTCTCCGTCTTCCATCCATTGATTCTGTCTTCGAACCCTCGCTCGTCAAATATTTCAACCCCTGTGCCTTCGTCCTGTTGACTTCTAGTGGTGCGTCATAATCGATTACGTAAACCTAAATAGATTTTCGAGGGAGCATTCGGGGATGAGTGTGCCGTTTCGAGGGAGATGTATCCCTCAGGGATGCGTCAGGTTATTGTTTAGAATTCCGAGCTTGACCACCTTTTTCCTATCCATTTCACCTATATTTCGTTGACCGGTACGATCAATAGATGTCAATAACAGAAATACATTCAACACGATGTATCGTTAAATTGATTTTTTGAAATTTAAACGAACATTTTCCAATCCCTTTGACGAAACGATTAAATATGTGGTATTACAGGGACGTTCGCGAAACGTTCCGAACATCGACAAACAACAAACAGAAGGTTTACAGAGCCGAGACAGGCTTTTGAACTCGCCCCGTGTCGCTTACGCATCAGGGGTGGAATCGACCGCGGAGGCAGACGACCTTCGTCGACTGAAAAACACCCCCTATATGGAATTTGTTTTTGTTTTTAATTTTTTTCGCCCGGGCAGATTACCATGGAACGTCATAAGCCTGTCGAAATCGAGATTATCCGATGCCGGAGTAAGGGATCGAAAACCAATCATCCGTTGAGATTATCCCCTGGCCCGTGAGAAGTGAAAAAATATGGAGAATTCGTTGCTCGGCAAAAAAAAATGATCCCTCAAAAATTGTAGCAACTTACGAAATTATATTGAAACACGAAAACACATCGAGATCTCAATCTTCTATTAACTTCAATTGAAGTTAGGTGTGTGTGTGTGTGTGTGTGAAAAGAATTTCCAGATAAATTCCAATCAACGAATCCTTACGTAACGCGAAGCAGAACGAGGGTTGAGGCAGGAAAGAGGACACGTACGGAATAATAGATCTCTGGAGGGCACTTTCCCCGGTCGTTCTCCACCTCTCGAGAAGAACAGGCTGGCCGACGACTCCCGATTAGCCCGGTTTCGATTCGAAGGGCGATATCGATGGATTTGGCCGGGACAAGGACGGTGTAGATCGATGTTGCGACCAGCCTGGGGACCATTTCGTAGAACCTCCGTAAAAACCAAAGGCCGAGACATTTTCGTCTTCTCGCGTCTTGAATTCCTCTAACTGGTACGTACATGCTAGGGGATGTTATCGACTTTTCATCGGATCAACCGGTCATCGGTTTCTTAAATATATCTTTCTTTTTTTTGTGGTTAAAGAAAAAGAAAATGTTAGGAACGGGATGAATCGCAAGTATGGACGATGAGTTTCGTGTTTGCGTTTAACGTATCTTCCGACGAATCGCGAGGAGATCGGTGAAAAAGATGACCTCGAGGAAAGTTGAAGAGAAGCTCGAAGCGGTCCAGACGACGTAACGTTATTTTCATGGCGGGCTTTACTTTTGCGACACGGCACGGAAGCCGCCGTGGGCGGTCGTGGAAGGGTGCGAGAAGAAAAACCGTCTAGACTTCTTCGGCGTGCCCTCTCGCTCGCCCCTGCGTCCGCTCGTTTCCTGCGGAACGGGGGAGAATTTTATCGGGGAAACCGGTTCCACGCACGCGTTCCTTAGCCGACATCTTTACACATTAATGGGAGGAAAAATTGCGCGTAATCACCGGTACGAATCGTAACGGCCTTTCTTGTTGGACCGTGATCGATTTTCTTCGCGAGATTTCCGTTTTCCCCTCTACCAATCGCCGATAAGACACGGTTAAACCGTAACGATCGTCGTTTTTTTTCGCACGAACCATCGCTTTATGCTTCTCACACTTAACGCATTCACTGTCCTTGCTCCATGTTGCTCTCGTTGTTCCGACTACGTTTCGATTTATAAAAATAAAATCTTGCCGTGTAAAGGAACAATGGAAAAATAACCTGAATATTACGCCCGTTCTTTCTCTGGGAATACATTTTTTCCTTAAGGGATGGAGAGGAAGACGCGAGAATCTTTCCATGGATCGGTCCTCCGACTCCGACGATCTTCCATTTTCGTAGTCCACGACGAAATTGTGTCGGTCATTGGATAAGAAACAGGACGCGGGGTTGGTTGATTTGTCTGGATCTCGAGGGCGAGAGGGACGGTAGAAGGAAATGGTTGCAAGGAAACCGTCTAGACTCGGGGGGATGGTTTCGTTGTTGGGGTGCTCGAGCCGTGGGGCGGTCGAACTTGCCGCTCGATGGAGAAAGTTGCGTGAATGGGCCACGGTGGGGAAAGTGGCGGCGGTTGCGACGTCGGTGGTGGTAGAGGTGGCGGAGGCGGCGAGAAAGCGGGCAAATACGGAGACAACGCGGCAGACGGACGAAAGGGAGAGAAAGAGAGAGGAACAGAGGGTGGGTAGGGGGAACAGTGAAAGTCTTGACGTTCGATAAACCGCCCCCCGAGCCGCGCCAAGGTCATGGCCGTGGCCTCCACCACAGCCAGCAACCCCCGCGACACTGTCTCCTTCCACTCCTCTTCCTCCTGCTGCCTGTACGTACTCCTTTTGCCCCTCCTCGACCCCTCGAAAGCCTCCCTCGGACGATTATTAGAACGATACGGAATCGTCGACGTCTAGCGTCGCGAGGCAGGTCGTTTGGGCTCGCGCCCTCTGCGTACGGGGTCAAAGGTCAGTGAGAAGAATAGCAGACATCGGACAGACGCCTTGGTTCCTTCCCCTGGAGCTGTCGTTATACCCTTTTTGGTTCTACGATTTTTTTAATTCTCTCTTCGAAGAAGATACAATTTTGCTTTTGTCGCAAAATTCACGGTACGATTCGGTTCTTCTTTTTTGGACGGTGTTCGGAGGGGTAGGTTTGAACAAAAGGTGATCCGAATTGCGTATAGTTGTTGCACGATATACGTGGAAAAGAGACGGAGAATTCTATCAGCGCGTCTGTATCTTCCGAACGTACGTGTTTCGTTCGGAAAATAGTATCGAGCTTTAAACGGTCGACTCGACAAAAGAAGAAACAAACGTCGAAACAGCCGCGTCGACGTTATCTAATTGGTAGGGTGTTTATCATCGTCCGAATGAATTTTAAATAGAACGGTCTACCGCAAAAAGAGTCGGTTAGTAAAAGTCGAGTTATCTTAGACGAGAGCGTTCGTTCCCCTCCCTAACGCTGATCGCTCTTTCGCGAAATATCTAATCTGCAACCTTAGCCTTACTAGCCACGGGAGCCGATATCCGCGACGATTTCCTTTTGTTTTGTCGCTGGACGAGGTAATTAAGGAACTTTCCGACCGAAACGTCGTATTCGACGTCCGCGTCCCTAAGCACGCGAGTACCGCTCGATAATCGGTATCGGGAACGAGAAAGAGAGATTCCAATTGCGAGGGGTGAGGAGTGGTTCTTTGAGAAAAACATTTCGCGCGCTTCTACGATCCTCCGATATTCAGCTTCCGTTCCACGAGCCGCCTATGACGCACTCGATAATCGGAGTTCCTCGGAGTCGGCCGCAGAGATACAGCTTCGCGACGCCGCACCGCTTGACGCAACGCGATAAATGCTGGAATTTACCGCGAGGAAGCGACCGAATGACGAAAGGGCCGCGAAATTACGAGGAATCTCGACCCACGATAACGATAACAGTGTCGCCGCAACTCTGACTAGTCCATATCCGCATAACATACGTACGTGTACCTGATCGTACAGTCTGCGTGGACTTCCGCCCTTTCAAACGATTACGACAAATCGATTCTCGTGCCTAAGTGCCTTGGTGGTGCTGCAAAACGAACATATTAACCTATCACGCTGTCGGTTGGGTCGCTAAAAGCTATCTCGCTATAAACGCGTATCGAATCTGCTTGTCAAATTGTCTGCCCGCTTGGTTAGCGCGACATGCGTGCGGTATATCCTATTAGCGTTAATCGTAGTATTTATTCCACGATCGGAACAATTTTATTTACTATTTTTGCGTAAACATTGAACCCTTTCGAGGTTAAAAAATTGCGATACCATCGAAACGCTGGAAAAATCTTGTTCACAGCCGACTCATCGCGTCGTGAACCGTGTTTAGTATACTTAGACGCCCGCCGCGATCCTCCGCGATCCTACGCAGACTTCCGGCGTTTCAGGATCCGCGTCGGCTCCCGGAACGATGGATATCAGCGGCGCGAGACCGCGAACGCGTAGGTGGAACATGTGAAATAGGGTCGAACCTACCGCACGAACAACAGGGTATGTTCGCGCGTTTCAGAAATTATACGACGAGCTGATTATACCAGACTTTGCACCTGTTCTCGCGTAAATGTCTCGTCGATAGCTTCGTACGCTCTGCGAACGATCAAACGGAAACTCTGAACGCGATTGTCTCAAGCGCTCCTTCCTAAATTGTCCTGCGAATTATTTTCCCGTGAAAAACGTTTCTTCGAAAAATTAGTTTCCTTTACCCAACCTGTCCGAGCTTGTAAATTACGCGAAAACAAGGTGACGCGCGAACGAAAAATAGTAGAATCGTCGCAGAATCCCAACGGATTGCGAGATTGTTCGCAGGCGAGCCAGACGAAAACGAAGAGGCGCTTGTTTACGCAATTAGGTGTAATCGAGGCAAATGTCGATGAAAACGTTTCGGAGGGGTGTGTCCGTCGTGACGGCACTACCGTCACAGGGGGTGGGTTAGACAGTAACGAGAGACGACTGCTTTGTGGTTTCGTGGATGACCTTGACCGTGGTGGATCGATCAGCCGGTGAAACCCGGCAGTCGCCATGACTACGAAGGGTCCTCTACCTCCGTCTCTTCGTTGCGAAAATTCCAGGCGAATTCCACGCCTCGTGGCCCTCCTCTTCTCCTTCTTTCACTCTCGACGACCCGCGGGGTCACGTTCTTTTCACGATTCGATACTTGCCCGACGAAAGAAACAGCTCGCGCGATACCGAGTGACCTAACGCCAAGATTGGACGATCGCGTTGCTCTTTCTGCTGATTCACAAGCGCTTCTTTTTTTTTTTTGTCAATCTTTTTTCCATCGGGATTGAAAAAATGGATCGGACAGAATATCCTGCCACGCTGAAAAGCTGTAGAATTTTTTTTTCGGTTCGTTAACAACATTTGTGGAGCTCTGCGAGCGATAATTAATGTATCGACGCGAAGGACTCACGCAATCGATCTCCACATTCGTGTCGCGAACTCGAAGCCGACCGATCGGTCAATTAATTGGTCGCGTATCCCAGACCGCGTATTGATATCGTACCAACAAGCCCGATGCATCGGCGGAAACGTTGTTTCATGGAAAATTCATCGCGTGTCTCATTTCGTGTATGCGCGGCTGCATAAATTAACGTTTAATGGCCAGTCTGGGACGCCTCGATACGCATTTCTTTTTAATAAGATGGTTCGCGAGCCGAACCGATAATTACGCGTACCATCGAAACATGGTGGCTTGTCCTAGGGTAGGTTCGTATGTAAGTCGTTTACCGTGCCGACAATTTTTTTTCTGTCTCGTTTCGTCTCGTTCGATAGAGGGTAGATCGCGCGATATTGTCATCTTGATTTACGTCCGATTATACGATTTGATTTTTTAAATGGAAACATAAATATTTTTTTTTCCTTTTTATATCAGGTTGGCCAAAAAGTACGCACGAGTTTTAACGTGCAAATGAAAAGCGATTTTTCTTTACAAAGAGACATATTTTTATCCAATAACGTATTATCCATTTGAACTGCTAAGTCATCTTTTGTTTTTAACATTTGAACTGAATTTAGTTGCATTTCAAAGCGAAGGAAGACAATTATCGTTAAAAACTTGAACTTACTGGCCAACCTAATATCTTCATCGTCGTTACTTTTCATACAACATCCTTCACCCGTTTAAATTGAAACTTCAAGAACAGAGACGACTTGTTTCGCAATTTTCTATCGAATTTTCTCCGTTGATAGTACCGAGAGAACTCGGTGAACCTATCAAAAGGACATCAAGAGGTAACTGTTCGCCTCTGTACCTCGTATGCAGAGCAAACAAAGGGTGGTCGAGCAAAGGGGCGAACCGTAACGAGGGAGTGAAAGTGGGAGAGAAAGTGAGGGGAAGTTCGAAGGGGGACGAAGAGTGAAAGGAATAGAAAAGGGTGGGAGGGAGACGGAGGGGATCGTATCCGGGTGAGAGGAAGAGAAAGAGAGATAGGCTGCGTTGTCGGAGGGTTGTATAGGTAGGTTCAAGGACGACCACGCCCTGTCTGCCGTACACCACCCTCTCGACGACCCTCTCCCTGTCGATGTTCGCTACGCAGTTCGCAAATCGCCTGGAAACAACCCCTAAATTTCAGGGCCGCGTCCTCCAGCCGGCAAAAGGACCGCAGCGTTAGCTCGTTTGTTCGCTAATTCGTGCGTAAAAGTTGCTCCAATCCTGGATCGCCACGCTGCATTTTCCAAATCACCAGTCGCGATTTTCTCTATACTTTCACTATTTTTTTTTTCTTTTTTCTTCTTTTTCTTTTCTGTTACACGAAAAGTATCGATTTCGTTGAGAACATTTCATCTTCTGCTTGGAGCAAATCACGTAGCTGGTGCGTTATCGCGTAGACATAACACAATTAATAATGGCAACTGTCCTGTTTCCGGGCGCGAAACGCTCGATCGGTTGGCAAATTACAGAAATTGAGAGAAAACACGGCTCTGGTATCTCGTCGAGGCGGAATATTAGAAAGATGGCCCCGTGGTCGCGTGAGACCGCGATAAACGGATCTGTATCGGCGCCGTGCGACGTAAACTGTGACGATTACCGATACGCGGACCATTTCTTCATACCCGAGAACAAGGTCGATTTCGAGATCCAGAAAAGGGGGAAAAATTTGTCGCTTATCGTATAGAACGCTACTTTCCTATTCTTTTTTGTTTTTTTTTACAGGAAAGATATTCGATGTAATTTTATTTCTCTTAATCTCTAGAAATTATTCCACTTATCGTTTCAATCTATAAAGATATCGAAGATCGCGATCACACAAACGAATGCATACTCTCAATGTTTTTCACGCCCTGTAACGCGTTTTCCCCTCGAGTTCCATTCGGTATCCGAGTGAAATGTCTTCCGTCCACCGCGCGGTGAAAACGGCTGATTAGCGACAACAAAATTGGCGCACCAGTTATCTGCTCCGCGTCCCTGCAATCTGTTTTACGACTTGGTCCGACTTCGATTATTGGTGCACACGTCATTCACGCACTATTTTCCACGAAACATGAAAACATGAAAACATTGCCAAAATTTTCCCGGAAATTTCTCGAAATCTCCGCTGCTTTCCGATTCCGCTCGGACTCGACACACTCATCCCGCGATTGACGGTCAGAATTTTGATTAAGCCGCTGCGTTACGTAACCGGTAAACGCGTAATGGGATATAAATGGCTCGAGCGAATCGCGTTTACGAAGATTGTTTACGAGGCCGTGGCAAAAGTTGCAGATACACTCTTCTCGCGTACGGTACGTGCGTGTGTCGTCGCACGAACGATCGGAGCCTGGCAACAGGACGCGACCGACAGATAAATCGTCGTAACATTTCGGTAGGGGATTCTAATTCCGTCTTGCTTCCTGTTTGCGCCTCTTATCTGGCCGAGAGATGAGCCTTATCGAGGCCGATACATCGCGTCGGCGTTTTCTTTCCTCCCACCTAGAAATCCGTTTATATGCGGTAAAATTTCATTCGTTCCAACGAAATTAAGACAATTTTTATTGGGATACATTTTTTTAACGAGTAGCTATAAAATTAATCGATCCGTATTTTTTATCGCGTTAAACGCAGAGAGTATATTTGGCAACTTATGAAATTTTCTTATCACAATTGTAACCTTGATACAATAAGATCACAATTTTTTTTTTTTTATTTTTTCCTCTCAAGTAATATCATTCGTCTCCTGCTCGATCGTTTCACGGTCATTGGAAAAAGAGTTTCCTCGTCTGCACGATTTCGTTCGGCGACTCGTGTAACGTTATCCGAACTGGTATCTCCGCGAATACGTAAAGTGCATCGGCGAAGGCTGACCCTCGACCTTAGATAGGTAGCACGGCCATTATCGACACTTTGAGCAGTCGAAAGCTAACGACAAGGGGGAACGCGAGGCGGCAGGGGTACGCTGTAAAACGATGAAAAAAATAGCAGTTCAAATAATCCAGAAAAAACACGAGCAGATAGCGTCGGATAAAGAGCCTCGTTACCCAGCCGAACGTTCTTCTCTTTCTGGTTGTTCGCTGGCGCGATCGACTGAATAATTTCTCGCATCGCCTTAATCCCTTACTTCTTAATAATTCCAACTAGTATATAGCTCGTTCGCCGTTTAATTAACCCAAGGATAGTTGATGGCGTTCATAATAATTTACGCGGCTCGATAATGCGGGAAACCTGCGATCGTTCGATCGTCGCTGCTGCTTTCTCTGCTCTTTTTTTTTTCTTTCTCTTTTCTCTCGATTCGACACACGTCGTCCGACGTTCAACTCCGTTTAAACGTTCTCAACGGTCGAGCAATTTCCTTGGAAACACTTTAACCCGAGTATGAATTCTATCCCGCGGAGATTCGACGGGATATTCTCGATCTGGTTGGCGAACCAGCGAGGAACTCGTATCCAGCGGACAGAGGCGAGAGAGGAGGCATCGATCCGGATCTTCGTGAATCTTTCAGCGAAATTACACCGGTCGCTCGTAAAGTCCGATGCTGCTGGCTACGATGTAGCCAGACTGTGGCCACGGGCGCATGCCACTGGCCAGGTTCCTTCGCGAACAGCCTGGCGCGAAGAGAACAGCAACGCGAGATGTACGTGCAGGTTGAAACTAAGGGGGCCCCGTCCAGTTTCCAACGGCGCGGCCGAGAAACACGCGGATGAAAGAGAAAAACGACGCCACGGGGCGGGACCCTGACCCTCGACAATCCGCCCCTGCTCGGCCCTCCGTTCCTCCGACACTGGTTCGTTCCACGGAATTGCGTCAGAACTCGGTACCAATTAGCTGGCCGGCGAGAGTACCTCGTTTTTCGTGGGGTATACGGCTGGTTCGCCGGTTCCGAAAACCTCTGGCCGCGTTGCGAGACGTTACGTAATCCCCAGATCCGGTTATCGACGCGAAATACTCTCGATTTCGAGACTCGAACGAGTTCGATGTTTCGACGAGTCGATTGGGACGAAAGGATGAGAAAATTTGGCGATATTCCTCAAGGATTATTTTCTGAGTTTCGATTCTATGATAGCGATGTAGTATAGATATTTTTTTTTCTTGTTTTCTTTTTTACCACCGATTCGAGATGGACATTGTCCTCGGAAGAAGTTACAACAGGAAGAAAAACCTGTAAATTGTAGAAAATAGTAACGTATTTGCTAGAAACGATTTTGGTATCATGTTGAGCGGAGAATTTGACAGAGATGTGCCTGAGTATCTTCAATATCAATCGGTGCTGGTACTCGATGCTTTAATTTAGGACCTCGGTATATCGCGAAGGCTACTATACCCTAATTTCCGTCGAGGCATTAATTACAGGAGCGTACTGCATGCGATGATTAACTCGCGCTATGCGACCCTACTGTTTCGAGGAACTCGCGGTTTGGAGGCTTTCTGGAACGATCGATCCACCGTTTTCGAATACCTGTCATCGATGGAACGTCTTCTGTTTCTAAAACTACTTCGTAGGTCGCCGAGGTCTGGTCTCCTTAATTAGTTGCTACTGTTTCTGACGTTTCTTTCTCATAAAACTTGATCGACCAATTTATATCGAGCCTCGTATTTCTTCTCGTACATTTTCCATACAATTCTTGCTTACGACAAAAAATGAGCATCTCGAGGTCCCAAAGAACGATACCGAAGCACCTTTCTCGCCGAGTGTCATCCTCCGGCCGAGGCTTCATCCACCGCTTTCGATTTCTTTTACGTTCGAGTTTTCGTGGTGGCAAGACCAGGGGAAAATAAAGAGGAAAGAGCAGCAGGGGAGAGCGAACGGTGGCTGAAATGTCGACCCTGGATTACTTTTTGCGAGGGTGGCCTCGATAGGACGTTCCTGACGAGGGTTGGCGTGTTCCCGCCAAGGGATATAGAGGGCAAAGCTTGCGAAGGGATCGGCGAGGGTTTTGGCGTGTTGGTAGAGAAGCTGTTCGTCGGTGGAACGGATGTCTGGGTTGGGGTAGGACGCGCCCAGAAGGTCGTCCGGAGGACTAGGATGGGGGTAGGGGTAGGTCAGCACCCACCTACGCATCTCAAATCGATATTCCTTCGATTTACCGTTTAGCCCCAGGCAAACACCTACGCCTTTCGAAGTATAACCGCGACTTACAGGAGAGAAAGAAAAGAAAAAAAAAAGATCGCACCCTTACCGTCTTTCGCGCCGCGCTCGTTCTTGAATCCTACCAGAACTTGGCACCTAAACGTCCGCCCATTGTCGTTCGATAGAGCTCCCATAAGATGCCTTACGGTTCGCGGGGATGGGACGACCTTCGAAAAATAGGTCCCGAAAATGAGCGGGTATTTCGGGGGAAACGAAGTTACGCGTTAAATTTCACCGCCAGGGAAAATAAAGGACGAAAGGTGAAACGAACGACGCGGTGCGCGATCGTGTTCGAGGGGGATGGTTTTGAAGAACTTTGTCGCTTTTACTTTGTAACCTCGATGTAGGCACCAAAACGCATTCGAGTATCAAGGTTCGTGAATTAACCACAAAATTATAGTAACTTTTTATGTTATTTATTTATAAATAAAACGGAATACAAAGGAGTCCTCTTCATCGATGTTTTATCGAGCAACAGAATCATCCGACGCTCGTCCAGGTTTCGTCGGGATCGAAGACGCGTTACCCTCGTTTTACTTTCATTTCGAACGAAAAACGAAGCAGAGAGATACAGAATTTCTTCGAACAAACGATCCGCTCGTGTTTACCAGAACACGATCGGTCGCGTAACACCGTTCATGACTTATGCACGAGCACATAGATACTACAATCTCCCGCAAGTTTCTCGCTGGCGAACAAGTTTGTCGAAATCCATCGAAGGCTCGCCGAGGAGGCGTCGTTCGATCGGCTCCTAATCGTTCGTTGCACCGGCTGCGATCGTAAAAGCGTCACGCGGTCGTAAAAACGTCAGCCGTTTGTCCGCGCGCAAAACAAGCGTTCTTGCGTCTGCATTGGCCAGGTATACACGCGCGTACGCGTTGCTTTTCGTCTTCCTCGTTGCTTCTCTTCCGTTTCGGTCTAATATAAATTAAGATCGGAAAGACGCGAGAAGACGGTCTTTGGAATACTTGGACGAAGAAACATTTTTCGGTTCAACATTGGAGAAGTTTTTTTCATTCGCAAGTGTACGGACTTTACGGTACAAGTTTATTTCGTAAATTCACCGATATTATTAATTGGTAAATTATTGTGCAAGAGGTCCCCGTTACGCGTTATTACGCTTGGGTTCGTTCAATTTTCGACGGTTCCCGCTACGACTCGGCCACGCAACAGGGGCCACCAGCGAACAGGTTACCGTTTAATCGCCCGTTGCACCGAAAGCGTCGTAACGTACAGGCGCCGAGAAATGCACAAAGAATTCTGATTGCGTAAAGCTGCGGCAGATACACGTTTTCGATCGCACACGCACGCGCGTCCAAGGGGAACGAGAACGAAATTTACGCGTTGTACTGGAAATCTCCTCGATCGACACCAACCGGTGGCCGTTTCTCGTCGCCGGGACACGGAGGAGCCATAACTATGACGATTACAGGGTAAGAGATCGGTAAAAGAAAAAAAAATATATGAAAAAAAGCATAAGGACGACGAGCAGACCGAGTTACGGAATAAGAAAAGGAAGAAAAAAAAAGAAAAAATGAATAATTCTTGACACGAAAGGTCGGAGGATCTAAAATAAGAGTAAAGAGTAAAGAGTCGTGAGAGGACAGGCAACGATTTCGTTCCCCTCTTTTGAATTTCAACAGAGCAATACGTATTGTCTTCTCTTTCGTTGGCTTAAGCGAAGTATGAAAGTTTAAACGACCGGAAAAAGAGGACGCGAGAGGGGAAAAGAGCAACCCATAGGAGACCCTTCGAGGCACAGTTTTCCAGAGGGCCCCCCTCGCTTTAGCGACATCGGATCGATCGATCGATCGTTAGATATATCGTAACGCTTTCCTTTTCCGTGACAAATTGACGAGGAAAACTCGGCCTGGCGAGTTAGCCGAGAATAGCAACGAGATCTCAAATAGGATATCGGAGATCGGTCTCGAGCGTACGATTTGTAAACAGAGATGGCGGTGTGCAACGATCCGTTCGGTGTCTTTGTAAATTGAAATCAGGCGTTGCAACAATATTCGCCTGCATGTTTAACGCTCGAGAACCGGGAAAAACGCGTCTGTCGCTAAATATAAAACCAAAAAATTTCTCGACCTACATTCGTCGGTACGTGTTCCTCGTTTCCTCGCTTCCTCGCAGAACCAACCTTTCATACCTTGGCACACAATTACCCCGTCATTAAAAAAAGCGTCGTCGCGTTGAACCGTCCCTTTTCCACGCGACAGCGGATGCGAAAAAGAGGATCGACACGGCGGAAGAGGATGCAAGGTACGAGGATAAGGAATCGCGAGTCTCGAGACAGGAGGGACGCGACTCGTTATTTTTGCGTTCCCAGAAAAGATGGCACGCACACAGCTCGAGATGGTAGCGTCGAGAAACGGGCTGAAGAGGAAAGGGGATGGTGGGGGCCCGGATGCATCGGTGAAAAGTCATGTGCCGTCGCGCGTGCATAGGAACGCGCGCTGCTTGGCCGTCTCGGGACACGCACGTGCGTATTGGTGGTCACCGGGATTGTCGAGTACGCAGGTAGATGCAACGCGCGCGCCACCGCATCGCTCGGTTACGGAGGAGTCTGGGGAGCGAAGGGGGCGAAAGTTGCATCGAGTAAGCGTGGAGCAACGGTGGTGGCCGCGCGCGCGCGCGCGAGGGAGGGGGCACGGAGTACGGTAGGGGGCACTAAGAGTAGGAAAATTCAGGTCGCGCCTTGACATACTTGTACTTACCACGTGCATCGGCCGAGCGGCGCATGCGCCGACAGCGTCGTCTTCGATGCACCGCGGAGTCGCGCGCGCCTCTCCTCGCGCTGCATCCCGCCAAAACCGACCGAACCACGCTCCTCGAACGATCGACCAGTTTCCTCTCCGATCGAGCGATACTTTTTCTACCATTTTCCTTTCCTTTCCTTTCATCTTCTTTCATTTTCTTTCTTTTTCTTTCATTTTCTTTCCCTTATCGTTTGTATCGTATCGCATCGGGCCGATACCAAGGGAAGACTTTCGATAGAATGAATCATAGATCGCGTCTAGATGGTTCAACGCGAAGGCAGGTCGCGTTCGTGGAAATTGAATAACGCTGCTCGCACCGCGAATGAGTAAGGTTTAATGCAATCGACCGATTAAGGCAGACACGATGATCGTTTTCGAAGGTATACGTCTCGTGGGACGACGCACGAGATTATGCAAATGTAACGCGCGCGTTTCGTCACGTTTTAAATTCAGACGTCGACGTCGATACCAGTCGCTGCTCTTTGTCAGCGATATTAGATGCGAAACCATGCATGTTTCGTAACGAATTTCCTCTTCGATTCACCTCGGTCCCGATCACCGGTTCGTTGACGATTCTACGCTATTGTGCATCTTACCGACTGTTAAATAACGATCCTACACGTGCACAGATCCGCGTACGATGTGTGTACGCGGTTACGGTGACCGCGTAATATTCTCACAAGCATCGATGCAGCGCGATTCGCAGGTAACCGCATTAATTCCGGCATTATCGCGCGATTGCGAGCGCAGCCATTACGAAGCCTTGTGATTTCGAGTCGATTCGACCTAATTTCCGGCGCGTTACGTCGTCGCGTTGTTGAAAACGGTAAAACCGGCCTGTTCCGCCGGATCGTAGAAGCGGTTTCGAAAAACGAACGCGAACGCTCGTTTTCCCGTTGTTCCTCCACTTTGAAAAATAGCGTGCGCGCGAGAAAAAGCTCTACAGCCGCTTTTATTGCGGTTTTCGCGTCGCTGGGAGAAAAAAAAAGAAGCAGCGAAAACACGGCGCGAACTCACTCGAGCCGCCACGGTACAACGAATTCCGTGAAAATAGATCGCATTTCACTGACAGGGAAAATGGCGTAACACCGTTTTCATTAGAATCGAGGTTACTGTATTATACATCTGGGATGATGGCTACGCGCATCAACGCGTGCACCGCCTATCCACTCGTTCGTCTTCCAGCTTATTGTCAGTCCACCGAGCCTGATGGATACTTTATTGCGAAACGTTCAACGAGAAAACGTTTAACCTCCAAATTTATCGTCGCCCGATAAGTTATTCAGGATGATATTTAGATAATTAACATTTCGTTGAGAATTTTCTTTTTTTACTTATTTATCGTTTTCTTTTCCCCTCGAATAGCCGTCGTTTTGAAAAGGAGAAAGTATTTCTCATCCGATAGGTCCATTAACGATGGCGCGTACATTTAGCGAGGATCGGTACCAGACTCCGATCGAACAGACCTAGTAACGTAACTCGGCATCCAGTTTCTTGCGTTTCATCCCGAAAAGTGTCGATTTCGTTGCCATATCATTGGGAAAAGTGGCGTTCCACGGGAGGTGGGTTCGCCAGCGAGGGAAAGGCGAATCGGTCTCTCTGCCAACGTGCCTGCCAGTCGAAGAAAAGGAAAGAGCCGGAGAAAAAACGGCATAGTTTCACTGTCCGCTGTTGCGGTGCGCGGATTCACGCGACCTTAAGCCAAGTTCTCACCGTGGAATCCCCTTCGAGCATCGTCGACCGAGATTTCTTTTTTACTTCCTTTCGTTTCCTCGTGTTATTCATCTGCATCGTTTAACTTCTCTCTACCGATTGAAACCGATCCCCGATACAATGTCTTGATAACAGTAAGACCTAACTTTTACCCAAAATTGCGTTTGGAAACAATTCCCAGCCACCGGATACGTGTCACGTCGGACGCAATAAGTCTCGTTCTCATCTTCGAACCACAAAAGAGATAAAGAAAAAAGAAGAAGAAAAAAAGGAACGTTGTAATTTACAGAGTATCGACTTCTTTCGTAACCATACGAACGTCGACGATAACGCGGGGGAAACGGTGTCACGAGAACGAAGTCACGGAAATTAGCGGGCAACGCGAGCCCGCTTTGATCGGAGCGTGTCGCGGCAGCGTTTCCACGAGTTCGGAAAAACGCGCCAAACGGAAAATTAGGATAACGCAGGGAAACACCTTTTTAGGAATGCAGGGACAGGTATCGACGCATCGAGCGATCGAAAGAGGAAAAGGACGACGATAGATCGGGTACGGGTGAGTCGGGCTTAAAGCGATGCAACGATGCAAAGCCGAGTAGCCGGCTTATCTAGGCCAGGGCTAGCGTGGCGAACGAGCTGCTCGCTCGCTCGTTCGCTCGCTGTTTGCTCGTACGTATGTACAACGATCATTGCACGTGCGTGCATACGTGGTAGCGTGCGCGAGCGCGTGTGCACCGATGGAAACGGAGAATCATGCGCGTTTCCCGGCCCGAAATGTCGTCGAGAGTCTCGTGCGAGACCCTCTACCTACCTACTTGGCACTATCTCCTTAACTAGACCTCCGTGTGTACACTAGACACCTGCGTGTGTACACGCAGACATGTACGCGTACACCGATGGTAGTCGGTGATCTCGATCTCACTTTCGATTTGCGCCACATCGAATCAGGAGCGTCGCAACGCAGATTTTCATCTGATTAATTGTGATTTATACCTTTTTGGGCTCGATGCTATAGGGTTGGTCCGTATCCATGGATGTTACGCGTGATGATTTAGTACCGAAATGGTGCAAGAGGCAAGATACCAGTATTTAGGATGTTTATTCTTGGACGATTAATTGGTTTGGAATAGGTTACAGAATTCAAACCATGATTTTCAAATCCGGTATTTAACCTCTTCGCACTCCTAAAATTTTTTAAGTTTCAAACGAATCTTATGAAAACTTAACGTGTCCTTCTGAAAAAAAAAGAGTATTACAAATGTTCACGATTTTGATTTGTTTCATTCGCTTGCTTTATTTTAAAACAGAAAAATATGTAAATTGACGAAAATACGAAAAAGAGCGGCGCCGATCGGGTGCAAAGGGTTAATATTTTTTTCAAATTTCCACCTTGATTCGCGTAGCAGTCGAGAGAATTCTGTCGAGTAACTTTTCAAAGTATTCAAATGTAATAATCTTCGCATTAGGCGTTAAAAGAAATTGTATACGATCGAACTGCGATTTCGAAAACCTGGAAGACGTGGAAGCAACTTCCTGGCAAAATGTTTTCAATCGCCTGGTCGATAATCAGTCATTATCCATGTATATTTATTTATACATTCAATGACACATTAATTTACAATTGCATATCATCTGGAAGTGCATTTACATTTCCGATCGACGAAGCCCGTAAATCGATCAGTTTCGTTACACCAGGAGTCTACGACCCCGATAAAAGACCTTTTTTTTTTTTCATCCTTGTTGATTTTCCACGGCTAGTCGGAAGATTTAAATCGACGCCGCGCAAAAACGCGGACAGTTTTACGGTATTCCCTCGGCGCCTGTTATCTCTGCGCGAGCCGGTCGAAAGGTTGTTTTATTAAATTGTTGCCGATTGACGCGACCAACGATTCCGGAAAAACGTCCTCGCCGATCGAACGAAAAATGGCCAAACTCGCGCTTCTCGATCGGGTCTCCAGAGATCGATGTCGATCGAGCTTTTCGAAAACGACCAACGCGGCTCTTTGCGCGCGTCCCCGTTACGTAAGCTCGACTCCCGTCGCGGTGTTTATCTTCGAATTACCGACACAACTTTATTGCTGGAGTTTTCCAGGCAACGAGTGAGGCATCGCGCGGCAAACAAACATCGCCGCGGACCGAGGCGATAACGGCCTCGTCGCTCGAGCAGCTCGAGCATGTTGTTTCGTAAATACCTCTTAATTCTCGCCAACCTCGAGGAACGGATATACGTAGTCACGTTTTTCTCGGTGACGATACCGAGCCGTTTCTTTAAAAGCGGTCCGTCGAATACAGAAAGGAAAAGAACAGGGAGGAACGACCGTTTGTTCCTCCTAATTCTCATTAATTCGCCAGTCGAAAATTCCGCGACAGGTTACGCCAGCGAACAAATTTAACGATGCGCAATCTCTCGGCAAAGGCACGATAAAAAGAAAAGAAAAAAAAGGAGATGGAGCTCGAGGAGAAGGATGAATCGGAACGGTACGATAGTGGTTCTTGCACACCGGCGATTAACAATCGATCCAGAACTCGAGCAGATGATAAACGGACAGCTCGTTGACCGACGAGGAGCGTTCTCGGTTGTATCAGCGAATGAATCGAGCATCGGAGAACGTTTGCGATAAAGTTCTGGTAAGGTTCGATAGCCCATATGTCGAGGAAAAAGATCCGAGAGATAATTTTCGTTTTCCTACAAGTATTAATGGCCGAGGTGTGCGCTTGCGAGCACGTCGAGGCATTAACGGAACGATACTCGCATAAAGGAGAGCGTTACAGTGCCACGTCGTCGATTGGCGCTATCTGTCGCGCGCGACTAGCCGCGGTAAGTAGAACTCGAAGCAGGAAATAAAACCTGAGTCACTTTTAACCGCGTCGCATGACGCAGCGTGCATGACAGCCGCGAGCGCACCGTGACACAAATGAAGCGTATTTTTGCGCTAACGAAAGGGGACTCGCTCGCGTCCCTCTTTGTTTCTCGTTTCCTCTCGCTTTTGACTCGCTGTTTTTCGCTCTTCCTCTCGACAGGACGCATCTAGCCGCTTGGAAATGCGCGACGCGTTCGAAATCGTTCCGGGGAGATTGAAATTCGTCGGACGTTCGTCGGCTCGGCTCGCGCCGCCGTTGCACTCTCTGTGACGTCAATGGTTGAACAGGCATGTAACGCGCGGAGGATACAGCAGGAGATACGATTTCAAGGATACCTAGGGACTGCCGCGAGGAGTCACCGACTTGGACGTTGCTCGAGAGATTTTTAATTGGAGCCGCTCTAGCGTGTTATGCTAAATTTTAAGGATCCGTAGAACAGTGGTGCTCGGGAAAAGAGCTCTTCCCTTGGTACGTCCACTCGCTATCTTTCTATCCCTTGGACGTAAGGTCGTCGTCAAAGTAGTTTAAAAACAGAAACGAAGTAGAAAAAGCGAGACTCCTTCGAATTTCTCTGGTAGCCGAGAAAATAACCGAGAACCGAGAGCGACGCGAAAAGAGCGGATAGCAGTCGAGAAGAAACTTGTACATATTCGGAAGATCCGGTAGGGTTAAAGCGGGTCTATCCGTCCGGCCCGTTTTCCCAAGGGTTTTTTCCTCGGCTACACGGGCTCGAGCTCGGGGCATCGGCTTAAAAATAGGTCGCCGGTGAGCAGGATGTGAAAAATAAGACTCGCGGAAGGTGTCTGTGTTCTCGGTAGCAGCTTCTCTCCAAGCTACACGCTCTAGCCCGTCCATTCCTCCGTCCGTCCGTCTCCCTCTGTCCGGTTGTTTCCTCGGTCGCTACACAGAGTCGTGTCGGTCCTCCCTGGCGTCGGTCCTCTTTCGCGCTTACTCTCTCTCCTCTCCGGAGAGAGAGCCACACGGTGTGTCGCGCGAACGCGCGCACGTGTGTGCGAACGTCGCACAGGCAAACGCTCCGTCGACTCTCGGCTCCTTCGACTCGCGCCGCGAGAGTTGCAGTTGCAGTTGCACGCTCGGTGGGGGTACGCAGGCCTTGGGAGAGTTCGCTGCACCTCTCGAGTCCGTCCGTCTGTCCGTCCTCCCTCTCGTCCCTCTTCTAGCCCTCCTACCGCCACCTTCCCGTCCCCCTCCGTTCTCCTCTCGCTGCTGGTGCTGCTGCTGCTGCTGCAGCTCTTCGTCCTCTTCCTCCTCTTCCTCCTCTCGACTCTTCCTCCTCCTCCTCCTCCTCCTCCTCCTCTTTCAGCTCGTTCTCTCGATCCTCGGCCGTCGACGACTTCCCCTTTTCAAGTCGCCGGTCGAGACGCGCACATGCAACCGGCCGCTAGCTTCGCACATGCATGCACGCGACTCTACGCTCGCGTTCTCTTCTAGTGGACGTACCTCGTCCGTGTGCCTCTTCTCTCCGCTCCTCCGCTTCGTGGTCTCTTCGAAAAAAAAAAAAAAAAATAAGAAAAAAGATACGACACGATTTTTGGGCACCAAGACTCGCCGCGACGTGTGCCTCCGAGACGTCAGAGTCCTCGACGGGACCGCGGTACCAGAAGTCTCCGCGATACTCTTCGTCCCCACCCACGGCCATCGATCCTTTTCGATCCTCTTCGATCCTTTTCGATCCTTTTCCCTTTCCGCGATCCGGCGTTATTTCCACGTACTCGCGGCCACGATTTATCGCTCGTTCTAGTACACGGGTAGGGCTAACTGGTCTCTACCTCCCCTGGTGATTTGTAACGTTCGAAGGGCAATCGTCTCGGAGAACGATTTGTCTCTCGACCAGGCTCGCGGATGGACGCGCGTCGACCGATAAAGGAAGCAAGGGTTTCGCGCCAGAAAATCGCTTCTCTCGAGGGAAATCCGTCGCGAAACGGCTCCGGTTCGCATATTTCCGTGCCACTAGGAAGAATCGAGGCTTGCCAGTTGGCAAGCTTCTCCGCGAGACCGTTTTCACCCTAGAGTCTACCGACGATCCTGACCCGTTCTCGACCAACCGTCGACAAAGAATTGTTTCCTGTTCTTTTTTTCTTTTCTCTGGTTTTTTTTATCTTTTTTGTTTCTTTCCTAGATAGGATAATTTGCCCTTACAAGGCGGCTGTTCCTAAGACTAAATATAGCCGTGAACTTATAAATAGCCAGGGAAGAATTTGTGGGCAACGACGAGCGTATGGTAAATTAAATGCGATTCAACTTCCTGCCAAGAAGCGGCACTCGACCGAGAGAAGGAGAGAGCGAAACGAGTTGCACACGGTCGGCCACGTTCGTACGTGGAACGGTGCCAAGCCTGCCTCTCCCGATCGACTTTGTAGACACAATAACGAATGTTTTAGCAATAATCTCGGTGCCCGGACCTGCCTCAGTGTCCGCGGTGTTGCCTGAAAACGAGCGGGACCCTCGGCCAACAGGAACTCGCCTCCTCTCGTCCTCGGGTTCGTCTTCGTCGTCGTCGTCTGGTTTGGAGCGCAGGTGCGCGCGTACCTCGCGAGATGCGGCCTCGATAAAGCGTTTACGGCCCCGCGTAGCCGGCACCGAGCCGCACCGACGAATTATTCCCAAGCGTAAATGCCGCGCGAATGACTTATGCTCTCCTCGTTGACGGTTCAGCTTTGAATCGATTGCGATCTTCGGTGGAAGGTGAAGGCGACACTGGGAAAAAGAGGTTGAACCGCGTGGGAACGGTTGGAATGCGAAAATCCACGCTTTGGAATTAAAAAAAAGAAAAAAAAGAAAAAAAAAAAGAAGAAAATTGTAGGTATTTTGGATTGGTTTATGGCTTTGCCTGCGTCTCTTGGCGAACGACAAAGACCAGACCCACGTGCCCATCGGTTAGGGCCACGGTATCTTTTGGTCTTTCGCGTAGAACGGTTCGCTGTTAACTTTGGAAGTATCGAGACACGGAGTAAACCTTTTTTGTACGGTATCCTGATATTGGTTGATCACCTTAGACCACCTCCTACAAAATGGTGGACTGAAAGGTGAACGCGAAAGGTTCTCGATTTCTTTCGATCCTTTGGAGAACTTTGTCCTAGGTGAAAGGACGAAGCGAAAAGGATAAAGCAAAAGGGGTGTGTTACTGAATAATTGTTCGGGAATAGGCAGTGTAATTAAGAGGATCCTGGTGAAAAGCACAGGCGGGCTAGGCTGGTAGTCGGGCAACGCCCAGCAGCGCAGCGGCGCGAGGTGCAGCAACCGAATAGAATAATAAAATAAAAAGAGCGTTTAGCGACGAGGAGGGCCGCAGCGTGGCGGCTGCTTGTTCCGGCCGCGTGTGACCGAGCACATTGTAGACACAATAAAGGGGAACGCTTTAAACAATAACCTCGCGGCTCGTTTGGCCGGACGTGCGTCTGAAGCACGCGTGTGAGAGGGCGCGAGTGCGTGAGTGCGCCACTCCACGTTACTCTCTCTCTCTCTCTCTCTCTTTTTCTTTCTCTCTTCTCTACGTGTATGCATTTTCTGTGCCTACGTCTGTACACGCGTGTCTGTGTGTCTCTCCGTGCGTGTACGTGTTCGCGGTTAGAGCGAGCGCACGTGGGTATGTGTGTTGGGGTCGTTCGAATACGTAGCGCGGACCTTGGAAGCCGTTCGTAGCGGATCGAGGGAATCTTTCCGGTTCTCGCGGACGTGAGCCAAGGGGGATTCTTCTTCTTCTTCTTCGTCTTCGCGTTCGTCCTCCTCGTCTTCCCTTCGTTTCCCTTTTCCTCCTCCTAATGCCGATCCATGGCTCCCCCTGCTCTTCCCTCTTCGTCCTCCGCTTTTGGTGTTCCTTGTACCAAAATGAAACAACTGTTCGTTCGTAAGTTCCTTTTATCGTAGAAATAAGAGAAAAAAGAAAAAGAAATATCCCATTAAAGGATAACTAGAACGCGACTTCCAACCCAAATTCAATCATCCTTTCTTCTCGGTCGAAAGGATCGTTTGCATGGCGCTCGCGGTAAAAGCTGAGCCTTATCTCTGACCGTCGATCGTAATTTTAATTGGATTATTAACGCTCGCTGGATTTCGAACGGTCGACGATAAAGAAAGCGCCCGATCCGCGAGAAGAAAAATGCTCGCGATAGGGAAATTGGCGTAATAGCCGTTGTGTGTTATATGGAACGTGGCGGCGATTTCGCTGGACGACGCGCAGAAGCCGCGGACTTTTCTCTCCTCGACGTTGCAGCCAGTGATTTTCGCCGTGAAAAGGAAAACGAGCTGGCACGCACACGCCACGGATCCACGCACCCTCGTGTCCTTGGAAAGTCCCGATCACGAGAGGTCTCCTTCACGGTTTCTGGCACTTGAAGCAGCACAGGCTCGTTCGGCATGGCAACCGGCTGCGGAACCGGCCACCTTCTCTCCGCTTCTCCTCTCGATTCTAATCGACTCGAAACGACGACCACGAAGTCGCGACACCGAACGGACACGCGACGTTTCCACCCGATGGAGTCGATTGTATCATCGAATGGCATTTGGTACCATGATCGGTGTGTCCTATGAATAGATCGATGGAAGAAGAAACGCACAGCGGAGGAAGAAATCATCCGCGTCGAACCAGCGACGAGAGAAACGTGCAGCCGGGGAAAAGTGCGCGTTAGTCTCGGCCTGAATCGCCGACTAATACCTCTTCCTCGTCTCTTTCACCTCCACGACGGGACCAGCGGATAACAAGAAATTAAAATCGCCGCAGACTCGCGAGCGCCTCGACTCGCAGGTCTTAACGAAAGTCGAGATGAAATTTAGAAAGATTCTCTAGTAATTTCGCTTTCTGTGCCTCGACGTTTTTATTTTCTCGTCTTTGACGTTAATCAAAGATGTGCGCCAAAGGCTTGTGACAGAAAATTTAATACGGTAGTTTCGAGGATGTTTCGAGGATATTTTGAGTATATTTTGAGGATATTTCGAAGCTTGTAGCAATAGAACTTTAACGCAGAAGAATAATTTGTAGAATTGGAATTGATAAGAAACACGATTGGAATGCGTGTCAGTAGAAACGTGCGTGATGATAGTTAATCGAATCGCCATGCTGGATATTCTAATTGCAGGGAAACACGCTGCTGGAAAAAAGGCCTAGATACACTTTCTTCGCTGTCGCTTGGACAGGAAACATTGCGTCTCTTGCTCGTCGCCCTGTAAAAAAGCAAATTTCTCTTTCGTCGTCCCCTTCTCTTTCTCTCGAGACATCTTCGAGTTTTCTTTTTTCTCGTTTTCTCCCCGATACCATTCGACCGATATTCGACGATCCAGCGATACGACGACGTCTTCGCGAGCGAAAAACCTGGGATCGAATGATCGATGCGTCGAAAGGCTGATGGATCTCGCCGGTAGAAAGTGGAGGAAAGAGAACGCGACACTTGCTCGTGGAAAATTGTGCCGCGGAACAAAAACAAAATCGACAGGGGGACGCGGACCGCGAAAATGAAAGTGAAGCAACGAATTCGTGCTAGATGGTCGCGATACTGGCTCGATTAGAAACTTACACGTTGAAAAGTTAATTATTGCGTAGAAAGAGAGAATGGAGAGCAATATTTGAGCAACTTTTTCTCGAAAGAAATTCTTACCTATATTTAAGATAACAAATTTCTTACGATTAATTCGGATAAAAGTGATATCTTGTATCGAAGATAAAAGTAAAAATCCGTGTTTCTGTGTTGACGACACCGCTCGAAGAAAAATATAGTTGCACGGATAGCCAATAGGAAACGTCGCCTCGCCATTCGCGAGGAAGGATGGATCGGAAATAGAGCGCGCGTCACGGAGAGCCACGAAGCGACGTCTCGCTGCGTCGAAGAAACGCAGGACCGGGCCATGGAGCTCGGTGATGGATTAGAAATCGTAGTTTTCCTGGATTGGGCGTCGTCCCGTTCCGAGATCGGCGAGAGTTACGAGGTTTTCTCTCCCAGGCCGGCAGTGTCGACCGTTTTTGCGCGAAAATAACTCTCGGCTTGTCCCCGACTCGCGGTGACTCCTCGTCGCGAGGGACGACAAATCGAGGATAGCGAGCGCAGTTTCTGCACGAGCTTCGAACCCTTTAACGCAGATGTTCCATTCTCCCGCAAAGGGACCTAGCAAATTTGGCACCGATAAATCACCCCTGCCCTAGCGGTCTAATCTTTCAACTCGAAGGTCTTTGTCGTCTATGAAATTCGAATTTAAAGTTCGACCAAACTCGATCAGAAAGGATCTGTCGATTGTTTTCGACATTCTCGAGCTCGATTTTTACGAAAGAGTGCCCGACACGTGGGTGTCGCTGTGCAAACAACGATAAAACTTCTAAGGCGGTTAACCAGCCTGCCACTCAATCCCGATACCAATCTCAATACCGATCGATAGTTACTTTTTCGAAAGAAAATGCATCGTCGAAAGGTGCGTCGAAAGATTAATCTTTTTGTTACGCGGACAACCGGGTATCCGGGTATCCGGGTACCCGTTTCTATATTTCCATTAATAATTTGTGACGTTCTTCCGAACGTGTCGCAAAAACCTCTCCGGATCCTAATTACTCGGAAAATTTGCCTTCGATTTATTCCCACGAAATAAAAGAATAAAAAATTCGTCCAATTACCCGGGTACCTCGGTTGTCCAATAACCGTGAACATTTTGATCGTTCGCGTAAGGGTTAACAGTGTTGAAATTATTCGGTCGACGGTAGTTCGAACCGATCTTCTCGACAGGATGAGAAACCGAGTTCGTTGCAAACAGTCGGTGTGTTTTCAATGCAAATGCATCGACGCCTATCGGCGCGAACGCAGAACGAATTCTTTGTCGGAATAACCTTGTTCCACGAAGTCGTTGATCGCGGCGCGTGAAACGGTCTGCGGAAAACGCTTTTCGGCAACAATGGAATCGCAGCTTCGACGGCAGGAAGTGTAATTAAGGCCAGCCAGTTTTCACTTATCGGTGAAAAGAATCGAAAGCTTCTGGTTGTTAAGGAGGCCCTTCGTCCGCGGCTCGTTACGTTTCCAGGATGGAATCTCGAAATCGTCCTGGCGGGGATAACATGCGCGACTGCACCCGCGGTGCAACAGAGGTATCCCGATTTATCGGACGTCGTTTCGCGGTTTTGTTCGGTATCTTGACTCGTGCACGCATCGTGCGTGCGTGTTCTTTGAGACAGCGCAGAGATAAGCGATCGCTGATAATCGAAAGCGATTTATGTACGTAGGCATGGTACCTATTGTTGCCGTGCGATGATCGAACAGGCATTGTCGCGTGAAATATTCAACAACAGGTTAGAACTTGACAATTTTTTTAATTGGTTACTAATTCTTTAACCGTTTCGGAAGTGACTTTATCTTTTTTTTTTTTTTTAAGATGGGAAGGAAAGATCCAATTTCTTATTTAATCACATTTTACTTATTTTAAATCGATAGTTATGATATTGACAATATCTTCGGACAAGTTCGTTAAAGATCGTAGGAAATTAAATTTCATCTATATACCAACATAATTAAAATGATGGGTTGAAAAGAAAAAAGAATACCAAGTGCAAAATAAAAATATTTGTCGATATTGTACGTTAAAAAAAAAAAAGTTACAAGAAAGAGGAAACAGTTGTACAGCTGAATTATAAAATGGCCGGTTTCGAACGTTAATTCGATGGTCTCCTAACCTCAACGAACACGATCTCGGCTGGAACATCGTTGTTTTTTTTTCCTTTTCCTTTTTTTGGGTTGCGTTACAATAGATGCCATGCCATAGAGGCGAGCCGAGAGGGGTTACGAAATCGGTCACTCTCAAGGTTCACTCTGCATGCCCCGTTGCAAAAACACTTCCGACGTTTTCGTTGCACCTGTGTTTACCGGCTGCAACGAGACGTCGAATTGGAAGTTCCTTTCCGCCGCGACCTCGTACGCACGTTCACCTATTGTGCGTACCGTGCATACGCAATCGTTCCAGTCTCGTTTCTGCGCCCGGTCTTCCTATACGCACCCGAGACCTGCTGCTCGTTGCCGCTCGAATTCATCCTCCAGAAGACAATGTCAGGGATCGGGGAGAAACTCGTGTCTGGATATTATATACGTACACCGATTTAACATGTCTCGTTCACACAAAGGCGACGAATAATTTCATCGCGAACGAATCTCGTTGGATCGTTCCAAAGAGCATCTTTTTATTCCGTCGATCCGTCAAGCGGGGTAACCCGAAGAAAAAAAGCTCCAGTCGAAACAACGCATATTTCACGCCAACGCCCGCTGTTTCTAGCGTCGACGATCGAAGGTTAATGTCATGAGAGCGGCGCTCGCTGGCTCCTTCGTGTGTCCTATCCCAATAGACGGAAAAATAGCTTTCCCTCGCGAAACCATCGGAGAAGAAGACGAAGCGAGATAAAGAGAAAGAAAAAAAAGAGGGAGAGAGAGAGAGAGAGAGATAGAGAGAGAGGCACGAAGCTATATACTCGAAGGGCAAAGAAAAGACACGAAGCGAGCGAGATAGAGGTAAAGAGGTGGTAAAAAGGAGGGAAAAAAAGGTGAGGGAGAGAAAGATGGAAAGAGAGAAAAGAGCAGAAAGTGGTGGAGGGAGGGCATCACCAGCTCGAACATTGCGGTAGGCTACGCATCCGCGCATCTCGAGCGACGGCTCGCGACTGTGTGTGGGTGACGGCGTATACGTGAAGCCGCCGACTCTGATCGAGGCGTGTAGAGGCCGAAAAGAACCGAAGCCAGCCGGCGGAAAGTGCCGAACGCGGTCGGCTCTGGCGGCCGGAGAGTACTGTGTGCGGTGTACACGAGCGAGAGCGAGTCCGGCGCTCAGAGTTGGAGTGTGAGTCTGGAGTAGTGAGTGAACGAGTCTGGACTAGCGGGCTACCCCGGTTCCGAGTCAGTCAGTGTGCCACCGGCAACCGTAGCCTCGGTGTGGAGAACGTGGATACGCTTCGGCAATTCTGTCTCGCGTTTTTCTCTTCGTGCCTCTGTTGGCTCCATCGCGAGACTCGGCTAACACACGAGTATAATATAATACTACACGCGAGGAACGCGTTTACACAGTGAAGCAAACGAGCTTTTTCTCGAAGTGCGATTGTTACGTGAACGCTATTCCGTTCTGGATGATCAAATAAGAATAGGCCAGCGTGATACCTTTAACCACGATTATACCTACCGTACGACCCTCTGTTTCCGTCTCTCCGTTTTTCTCGCGACAAGTGCAACCTACGTCTCGATCGGTGCTGTTCGACAAACGGAAAGAAAATAAGTTTCGAGGAATGACCGTCTCTGTTCGAGACACGGTGATCGACGAGGAAACGTCGAACCAGCCGCGCGAACGTCGCTAGTATCGAGAACTGTTTGCCGCGAGAAGCTGCCGGTAGAGTATTCGCTGTGCGTCACGCGTGCCACACGGGACGAAGACACCACCGGAAGAGTTCTACCTCCCACGAAGATATCTGTCTTTCCCTCTCTTTCGTAGCCGCTTCGCTCCATCTCTTTTATCGCGTCTACTCGACCGATTTCGATGAAAGTAATCGAATTGTTTCCCGATAACTTGAACCGATAGAGCGATAAAGCTCGCGAATCGCTAGAGACAGAGCACAACACGGACAGATTTCGAGATCTCGCACGGTGACATTTTCGCTGGGTGTGTATCGATCGTCGTTCTCGTTCTTCGATCCTAGTTGGCTTCGATCGGGAATCCGAACGTTGCGAGCACGTACGACGCGTCTATGAAATCTGTGATTCTCTTCGCGTGAAATTCTCTCGAGTGACTGTGAAATTTGAACAGAATAGAATTTGAATAGAATAAGAAGGCGGAGGAAAAGCCGGATTGGAACGAGAATCATCGGTGAGACGGAAAGACCGGCTAGTGTAATGTTACATCGTATCGGCCAAGTGTCGAGTACAAATCGTTGAAGATCAAGATGGCAACTGTGCTGTGGTAGCCGTGGATCAGCTTGCGGGAACAGACTGGCAGCAAAAGAACGAGGCTGGCAAAGACAGAAACGATGCTCGAGGATCAACCGTTGGACTTGAGCGTGCGGGTGGGAGACTACGCGGAGTTCTCCAGGGAGGAAAACGATCAGGATCAGGATCGAAAGGAGCCGATCGACGACTACGGGAATGCCGCGGCAGCGCTCAGGTTACGAGGATGCTTCGTCGCGGCAACGTCCACCGAATACTCCCAGGAAAGGGAGGATCGTACCTGTTCCGAGGACTCGGACGACTCGTGTTCCGACAACAATCAAAAAGACGGTAGCACGAGGTCGAGATCAAGACCGCCCGGCACCAAACCGTACAAGAAGAATCTTATGAGACGATACCGTGAGTCCCATGCACCGTTCTTACCTATCTACTTTCGCGCCTCTTCGGCCGCCATTATGAGCCGCCTCGAGAGTGTCGAAACTATCGCTTTGTAATCGAATCGCTCTTTCCTTCGTTAGAATCGTGACACTCGTGACAGTGTAACGGCCTATTTTTTAATCCCTACTTTTTTTTTTATCGTACTTTCGCGAAATTTCAATTACTATTAATCAATATTTCTCTCGCAGTTATTAAATGCTCGTGTTCCATCGTTGCACGCGTAACCGTCGGTAACGTCAGTAATTTTTTATCAATCGTAAAGAGCGTTACCTTACGAAACTCCGATTCAATTTGAAATTCGATATCTAAGAACCGAGAAACAAAAATCTTTCGATCGAGCATTCGTTTTGGCGGTAAAATTTAAACGCTCGTTTCGAATCCAATTACCCCCACCCCCTACTTTAAACCCTGAAATCTCATCGATACGTATGCGCACGCATGATCGAAGATTCACAGATTCACGCGTACATAATAAGAAACGAAAGACAGACAGAGAGAGAGAGAGAGAGAGAGAGAGAGAGAAAAGGTACGCCAGAGTGCGTGGCGTACATATTCGCGCAACCGAAAATACGTGCCCCCGACCGCTTATGCTCGATAGCTGTCGATCTCGCGGGAGCGAGGGAGAGAGTGATAGAGAGCGTGCGTGCGTGCATGCGTGAACGTATGTCGTACGTATGTGTAATTTCGGCCGATAAAAATATTACGCAAGCCCCAGCCCGCGAAGGTCGTTCGACGACGAGACTCGGGTGACGGCAAACTTAAGCCGCGATATTTTGGCTCTTCGAATCGTTTTGCAATTTCTCCATCGTTATCGGGCCTTCTCCTCCGCTTCTCTTCCATTGGCTCCACTGATTCGAGGCAGCGAAGGGAGATAATACCTTGTGACCTGCCCCAACCCCAATGAAATTAGTCTCTCGTATCGCTGCTCTTGCTCCACTGTGACACCGTTTTCCTCGACGGTTCGTTTGCTATCTTGTTACTTTTTTCTTTTTTTTTTTTTTTATACCTCGATCTCTTTAAACAAATTTTTTTTCCCTTTGTTCTTTTTGAGCCAATCATATAAAATATAATTCCATGGACAGAGATCGGTGGATTTAATATCTTGTAATTTAATAACTTCCACAGAAGGTTATAGATAGCAGAGTTTTTTTTTAAAAAGAACCATGGGGTGCATCGATGATATTGTTGGTACGATAGGTTGTCCTGGTCAAGACGCCGGAAGTTGGGGAGAACATTTTTAACCCTTTCGAGGATACGTCGAGGTTGACCCAGCGGGGTGTCTTGTCCTTTTTCCTACGATTCTCATAGCAGGAAGAGCATGGGCGCGACCCTTGAGGTCGAGGAGAAAGTGGACTCGGGATTTTCGAAAAATTTCTCTCATTTTTCATTTTCGTCACAGTCCACGCATTCGGGACGGATAACTGACCTCCGCGTGCCCCCGAGGGCTTTCCCTGGCCGAAACGATTTTTCAAACTTTCACGGGTTCCACGGCGGACAGATTTTTCCATCAAAATTCGTCCGTTCGACCGATGCGTGGTAGAAAGTTGGAAAACCGTAGGTTCTCGAACAAACGCAGGGAAGGGACGATGTATCGCGTGACGCTCGAAAGTGAAACACCGGTGAACGCTGCTTAGGAAACGGCGAGCATCCAACGGCCAGCTCGGTGCACGTGTTGTCTTGGAATAAAAAGAAGAATTCGATTCTCGTTCCCTTAAAAAAGGCAACGCGACCAACTCCGATTCCTCGGCTGGAACGTCGACGCTTTTTGCGCCTATTTCTTTTTTTGNGCCGCTTTTTGCGCCTATTTCTTTTTTTTTTTTTTTTTTTTTTCTTGTCCGTGGTCGACGAAAAAAAACCTAAGGTTCTCCCGGACGAAACAAAACGAACCATTTCACCTTCTCTTCAACCCTTTTCTCAAATCGACTCGCCATATAACTGTTCCAACCGGAGGGAAAACTCTCGTTGAAAGCGCAACAGTTCGACGTCCCTTTTCCTCTCGAAACACTCGGAGCGCTTCCTGTCCTCCTCTTCGAAGGGCGAGAAGAAACGAGGAAGAAAGTCGAAAAGGAAGGAATAAAGAGAGAGATTGGGCCGCAGGCATTGTAAAGTTTGCTTTCGTTGCTACCGGTGGCCGACTCGTTGGCTTTTGCGGTCTTTCCCCTCTTTCCCGGCGCGCTCGGAAAAACTTTCGAAACCTTTCACAGGGCAGGTAGCGGCGGTCGACGGATTATAAATTCACCTTCCACGACAACTTGGATTCTTGGTTGCGTTTTACTCACGGTAGCTCGACTCTTGTCGGCGGGCAAGGCGGTGGAATAAAGGAAAGGAGCGGGACCGGAGGAGGATGGACGAGTACGATTTCCGTTGGACGCTAAACGGTGCGATTATTCTGGTCGTTTCGAGGATATATCGAGCGGCGCGACCTACCTATTCACGGTTAATTAAAAGCTCTTCGAGTCCTGAGCTGGGCTGATGATTCGACGCCGAGCGCAAAGCGGAGGAACGGCTTATTAATATTTTATCCGATAAAAATGGTGTCGCGGCGGTGGTGGTCGGCAACGGGAGCGTGCCAATAGGCGACGGAAAGCGTGTTTTATCGGAGTACCGGCTACTCGGTCAACCGGGTGAAGAAAAGTGGGAGTAATATATATCAGATCGAGTGAAATTACGCGTCCACTGGCGTAACGATAATTGTTACGAAAGCGGTCTTAGATCGGTGACGATAAATAAAGAGGAAAAAAGAAAAATCTTCTACTTCCCCGTTCGCGCGGTTGCGTGGAAACACGTGGTAAATAGAGGATTCGCTGCTCCTGTAGACGAGGTAGGAGGAGAACGAGGATCATCCGCGTTGCGATATAAAAGAGTCGAGGGAAGCACGCAGCAGAAGATATATAATAGTTAGCAAGGAGAGGAGGATGCTCGAGGAAGGGGAGAAAAGGATAATTCCAGCCTTTAAATCACTCCAAGTGAATTCGAGCGGACGTTCTCTTCATCCTTCTCACCCTCTCTTTCTCTCTTTCTCTTATCCTCTCCTTTCGCGAGAGTACCTCGCCACGAGCAGAGGAAGACAGATTACTTCCGGCGGCGCTCTCTTCTTCTGCCATCTCGAAGGCAGAGAGAGAAGGAAAGAGCTGGTTCGCCGTCGGGTTAATCAGGAAATGAAGACCGTTCGATCGCCTCGAGGGGGAAGAAAACAGTGTCTGTCGATTGAGCAGCCACTGTAGGGTTAATCGGGCAACGGGGGTTGCGAGATCGTTCTCGGATCAACGCGACCCAACTAAAAAAAAAAAAAAAAAAAAAA